>JAMZEH010000005.1:27502500-27807500 GCA_024699665.1 Ostrea denselamellosa | reverse complement strand
GATATACCTTGTAAATAATTTGTTTACAGGATAACATTTTTTTTTAAATTATAGATACTTAAAACGTCGAGCGCCTGTGGCCATACTGTGCCCAGAGAAAACATCAGGCACAAGAGATAGTGATGTGGCATCACAGTTCTTTTGGCGGGAATGATTTGCAGTCGCAAGAGCAGAAAAGTTATGTGACAAGTTCAGTCAGCATAGAAAAGGAATGTATCCTCACTAACATGTTGAAATAAACTAAAAGGTTAAACTTTGAATTTAATTTTTCCATCTTTGATGCACAAATATGGAATAAAATTAATCATGATTATGGATAAAATATTATATTATATATATTAAATCATGACATTTTATGGGCTTTGTGTTTTTACTAACACAATACCACACAACACGTGAATAGGGCCTAAATATAATATGAATATGTATAGCCATTTAGTTATTCATTATATTAAAATACTTGTAAGTTTGTTTTCGCCGCTTCAACGTTGGTTCTGTGTATTTGTGCCAACAGTGAGCAGTATTAGATATTGACCCAACATTGGTACAATGATTATGTCCCAACAATGGTTCAACAATGTCGGTCCAATATTGGACCGATGTCGATCAACCAACTCTGAAAATAACAACGTCCGTCCGAGCCGTTCTGCCAACTGCGATATGTAGCCGCTCTACCAACCAACATTGGGTCAATGCAAGCTAGCTATCTGAGGAAGCCGCGCTTTTTTTCTTTTTTCTTTTTTTTTATGTGAAAAAATGTAGTTTTAATTCCAGCCCCTTTACTTTTTTTAACAAGAGCAATGCAAGTTGTGAAGATTCATGAAGCCGATACTCTCTCCATGCTTGGGCGATGATGATGATGAGAGAGAAAGAGTTTGCATATAGTTAAACAGCATATAATATGTAGGTGTAGGTTTAAACTATCCTATGCCAATGGCTGACTTTCTAGGCTTTTTTAAAAAGCTTTGTAGCTCCCATCACGAATTGACCCTCTCTATTCTATATTTATGTAATTACAGATATATATGGTGTCAATTTTAATGGAACGAAAAGTTCGAGACGAGCCCCTGTGGTAGCGCCTAATGACAAGAATCATTGATGGATCAATCTGACGTTTTCGTATATGCCGACTTCTCGTCGACGCTTCTTGGAAGGAGTGGGAGTATATACAAACGTCAAGATGATCCAGACCACATTTTGCCAGAGACATTCCGAGTTAAATATAATTTCTACGCACTGGTTTTCATAGCCCGCGTAGCTCAGTCGGTAGAGCATCAGACTTTTAATCTGAGGGTCTTGGGTTCGAGTCCCAACGTGGGCGAACATTTTTTTTAAATTTCATTTTTTTTTTTTTTACGATATCATCCAAACGCAGTGAAATTTCACTTCATCAATAATTTTTGCGGACTCTTCCGAAGGACCGCCTCTTACGACAAGCAAGGGGTACCGAGGATCTATTCTAACAACCCGGATCCCCACGGGCTAGAATTATTGAGATTACAAAGTATATATACTCTCTCAAAAAAGAAACGCAACATAGAAAATAATAGCATTTACTTCACATATTTCAATAATCATTTACCAAATAAATCAGATAGATAGAAACATGAAACTTGGCACAATTATTGTACAACGTTCACTTATGTCAAAAATGGACCCCGTTATCACATAACGATCAGTTATCACAGTTCGAGAGTCAATATCTGTTGTGTCCCCCATTAGCCTGTAACACAGCTGTAATTCGTCTCGGCATGGACGCGATTAAAGTTCTCACACGGGCTTGTGGTATTGTCTGCCATTCCTGCTGGAGTGCCTGCTCAAGTTGACGAAGGTTTTGCGGCGCTGGTTGACGTTGGCGCACACGACGGTCCAATGCATCCCACAGATGCTCTATCGGATTCAGATCCGGAGAACGGGCCGGCCAACGCATCACATTAACGTTCTGTTGGTCTGAAAAGTCAGTAGTGATGCGTGCCGTGTGCAGACGGGCATTATCGTGCTGAAACACCTCCCTTCTGACGTTCATAGCTGGCAATAAGTGCGGCCTCAGAATCTCTTCACGATACCGAACAGCGTTTAAGTTGCCTGGAATGTGCACGAGCTGTGTATTTCTGGCGTAGGAGATAGCTGCCCACATCATTACACTACCTCCACCGAAATTGTCCACTTCAACGACACAATTCTGCGCGAAACGTTCATTTCGGCGTCTATAGACCCTGATGCGACCATCTCTTTTCTCCAACTGAAACCGCTACTCATCGCTAAACCACACTCTTCTCCAGTTTTGTAAGTTCCAAATACGAACCGTATTACACCATCTGACCCTTGCCTGGCGGTGTCGATTCCTCAAAGTGGCTCCAACGTACGGTCGTCTGGCGCGCAATCCATGAGCACGGAGTCGATTTCGTACTGTCTGTACGGAAATTCTGCGTAAACCAGGGATGCGATTAGGTGTTAATGTAGCAGCAAATGTCCTGTTCCGTAGATGGAGCAACCGGATGTATCGATCCTGTGCGGCATTGGTGACCCGTGGTCGGCCAGGACGAGGGCGGTCATCAGTAGTACCCTGCTGCTGTTATCGTTGCCAGAGACGGGAAATCGTGCTGCGATGGACGTTGTAACCTCTAGTAACAACATTCTGGGATTCACCGGCCAGGAATCGTCCGATAGCGATATTCCGGGTAGCAGCGTCTAACCTCGGCATAGTGTCACCTCGTCAGGATTTAATTTAACGACTGCGCTTATGAAAAGAAATACCGAGTTTTTATACCCAAAGTACCCGCTTTGGAATTACCCATGATTTACACGTGAAAGTCGTGCGGGTTTGCGTACACGATGTACCGATGGCATGTCACGCCAATTGTCCTAAGCCGCTCATGGTTGAATGGATTTAAATGAACTCAGTGTCAATTCTTCAATTGGGATTTAAATTTATTGAATCATATATTTTTTATATTCAAACACATTTATTTTTATCAAAAAAACAACTTTTTAAAATATTTATCCCATGTTGCGTTTCTTTTTGGAGAGAGTATATATATATGTGTGTGTGTGTGTGTTTAGAGCATTAAATTAAAGTGCATACCCAGAAAGCATGACTATATTGGCACAACGTTGTCCCACTGTTTTACACGTTGGCAGACGACGTTGGCCCATCATCTAACTTGTGCTCTGGGGTCCTTCACTGGCCCGACTTAAGACCAACATAGTCAGCGAGATCTGGGTTAGAGTAGGTCTGTAATTCAAAATAGAATTCCACGTTTCCTCATCTCACCCACTGCTATGACTGGTCTTTGTACAACAAAGAATTTCGATAAAATTGAGTCTCTAACAATAGCCCATTTTCGAATTACCGTATTCCGGCGGTATTCTAATTACTTTGTACTTGAGTCACGTGATTTTTGAAAATTGCTGGGCGCATCACTTCTAGTAAAATTGTTTTTGTTAGAAATGAGTTTCGTCTGCTGCGAAATGCCTAAGTTCCATTGTGTTGTGGAAGGGCATACGTCATATTCGAGGAAGAAGGGGAGATATGGGTTCATGACTGTGCAATTCTTTCCATTTCCTACATCTAAACAGTCCAAACTCTGCAGAAAATGGCTTAAAGTGTTCAGGCGCCGTGACTACAACCGCTCACGTCACGACAGATGATGCTCCAGACATTTTGTAGATTTTGAACCAACACCACATCATCTTTACCCCAAGCTTTTTCGGTATAACATACAGATTTTTGCAGGAATCCGAGGAGCATCATCTATCTAAAAAAGATTAATCAATCATCGGAATTGGAGACGCACCGTTCCTCGATACACTTAAATACAATTCTTCTGCAAGTCGACATAGTCTTAACATGTTATCTTTTCTATAAAATTGACATATAACTCATCGATCTACTAAAAACCATCTTAATTCTGGCACTTTAAAACTGTTGAAATTCGTGAGTAGTATAGCCCCGCTGTATAGGGGGTTCAACTGAGTGCACTTTTTCCGGCGGTAGAGGGGTTCAACTGTGTGCACTTTTTTCGATAGGGAGGTCAACTGAGTGCACTTTTCGATAGGGAGGTTAACTGAGTGCACTTTTGAGGTCAAGTAAGTGCACTCGAGGTCAGCGATATAGCAGGTGCGGTCGAATAGCGGTAAAGCTCTGTTTACTCCGTGTCTTAATCAATAAGAGAGGTATGTGTTGACTCCGTGTTATTTTGTTAAAAAATCATAAAGATACGTGATGATCCTGTGATATTGCCTAAGTTTTTCCAATTTTTTTTTTAAAAGAATAAAGCATTTTTTTTAAAAGTTTACACTTTGTGAAAACAGTTTAACACACTGTTGAAGTCCACAGTTTAACACAAGAGTTGAAGTCCGTAAACACAAGTCGTTAAAGACATCAGTCACGTTGAAGTCCACAAACACAACTGCACAGCTTTTTTAGGAACACAGTGTTGAAGTCCGCGGTTTTAAGGAACACGGTTTGCTAAGACTCCGATTTCACACAGTATTCTCAGGTTTTAACAGTCACTCTGCGCAGTCTACTGTACCAAGATTGTCCTTAACTCGCGGCGATCGAGAAATCTGGTTGTAGCATCTAGCTTAGAGTATTATGTTGACGTTTCTCTTCTTGGAAAAGTGGCTATTTTCTGAAAGTCATATAGATAGGAGAGCAAACTATTGGCGATCGCCCGGAAATTCGATAAAGCCCAAGGCGCCATGACGTCACAATGGCAATGACGATGTATAATCGGCCGAGAGCGCTATGATACACAGTTATCCTCGGTGTTTTAATCCCTAGTGCTAAGATTGATTGATTAAAGATATATTGTTTAACGTCCCGCAGGAGAATTTTTCACTCATATGGAGACGTCACCATTACCGGTGCTAAGATGTGTTAATAATCTTATGATGCGTTTAATAATCCTCGGTGTTTTAATCCTCAGTGTATCTTCAGTGTTCAACTCCTCAGTGTTGTTGTTGTGTTTTTTTGTTGTTGTTTTAAATTTTAAAATAAACACACATAGTGTAGTCAGCAGTCACCGTTCGTTGAGATTTCACACAGTGTTTACAGTTTTTGACACTCACATTGCTCAGTCTTCTACGGGTTGCTTATGTACCGAGACCGTCCTAGACTCGCGGCGACCAGGGCCCGCTGTAACATCTCTCCTTGATATTTTGGAAAAGCGGCTATTTTCTGAAAGTCAGACTTTGCTTCATGTAGGAAAACATAAAACTTTCGCAATCGCCATATAAGAAAAACACACTGCTTTAATGCAGAGAATAAAGAGTTTATATATATAAATATGGTGTGGTCAGATCTTTAATCTGCGCTTTTTTTTCTATATTTTGTACTGGATGCGTTATATAGTTTTCGCCATACAATCAGTCTGAACTCATAATTCTTGAATCATTTCAAACAGTGAAAGTAACCCATTTTGTAAGTTTTCCATTTTTATTAAACAACAGGCAATTTTTTAAAACATTCGATTTCATAAAACTATTTGATGAAGTTTTAATAGTCCCATTTCACTCTTTTTGCCCATTCTCTTCTTAAGATTTGTTCCACTGTCTTTGTATCTGGTTCCCGGACAGTCATTTCTTGTGCTGGACAGTCACTGATCTAGTGGCCTTGTGACAGGGATCCGTTTCCATAATTTTCTTGCCTTGAGAAAATCTGGTGTAGCAGGGGTTGTTAGTTTGCGGGTCACAGCTTGTTGACAAGGATGACAGTGTGGTGATATGAATACATTGATTCTATTACCATCTAAGAAAGAAACTTTCTGTAGTCATGGGGCTATTCCAAGCTCTAGTCTTTTGATTCAAGAAAATAAAAACTGTAGGATTCTGACTGGGTAATCCGTTGTCTGGATCATTTCCATTTTTCTTATCTTGTTTCTGAGTCTATCAGCTATGATGACTTTTGATACATTAGAATAATGTCGATGATACTCTAGCAGAGACTTGTTTTATTGTTGTTTAAATAGCGTTTAGAGCAGTATGGACTTTACGCTTTACAAAATAAATTTATTATTATTATTATTAAAAACGCTTTTTATGCTTTTTTACGAAAACTCTTTTTTCTTTTCTCTCCTTTGCCTGATTGGGTGGCTCCAGCTATGGCAGCCATAAAAATGTGCGTGTTAGGGAAAATGTGGGTGGTGGTATGTGGTAAATGGATGGTGTATGGGTGGTGGTATGTGGTGTATAGGTGGTAGTATGTGGTGTGTGGATCATAGTTTGTGGTGTATGGGTGACAGTTTGTGGTGTATTGGTGCTGGTATGTGGAGTATGGGTGGCAGTTTGAGTGGTGTATAAGTGGTGTATGGGTGGTAGTTTGTGGTGAGTCCGACACATCTGACTCTGAAAATGAGACTTCGTTGCAGCTGAAAAAGAAACTGAAAACTCAAAACCCTGCTTCAGTCAGTGATACAGACAGTGATTCTGATTCGGAGAACATCCCTTTATCAACATTTATCAGAAAGAAAACCATGGATAGAAATAACGATGCAACTCCTCTCAGAGAGCTTAACCAAGGGGATATCCATGCAGACCCCGACCTCCTCAAAGTATTACCAAACCTCGGAAATCAAGGATGGAATTGGTCAGATCAGGAGTTTACAGAACCACATATTCAATTCACGGGTAAACTTGAAGAAGCTCCGCTTGATGGTGTGTTGAAGTCTCCATATCAATTCTTCAAGCTTCTTGTTACAGATGAAATTATTTCAGATATCTCTTAGCACACCAACCTATATGCTATGCGGAAAGGGGGAATTCAGCTCGCAACAACTAGCAAGGAAATAGAAATTATGAATGGAGTTTACCGTAGGATGGGTCTTGTGCCAAGAGTTGGGGCATATTAGGAAACAGAGAGTCGATTTTCTCCGATAGCAGACTCTATTTCTAGAAACAGATTTGAGAAAATTGCAACCATGATTCATTTTGTGAACAATTTGACAGTAACGGATGAACAGAAGAAAGATAAGTTATGGAAAATTCGACCATGGATTGAAAAACTAAGAAATAGTTTCCTTGCAATCCCAACCGAAGAGAACCATGCTGTTGATGAGATAATGGTCTCATTTAGAGATAAATCCGGCATTAAACAGTACATCCGAGGCAAGCCAAATCCTTGGGAATTCAAGCTATGGGAAAGAGCGGGAGCATCGGGCATCCTGTATGATTTTGATGTATATCAAGGCAGTTCGGAAAAACCTGTTGATTCTATAGGCGGTGACGTAGTTCTGCAGTTGGTCTCGACTCTGGAACCAAAGAATTACAAAATATTTGCAGACAACTTTTTCACTTCGCTGCCGTTAGTGAAAGCTTTACAAAAAAGGTCCCTGTGGTTTGTAGGTACTGTTTGATCAGGCTAAAAGGTTGTACTTTGAAGTCTGAGAAGGAATTGAAGAAGGAAGAGGGTCTGTGGATTTCAAAGTTTGAAACATCGTGCAAAATTATAGCTCTGAGATAGTACGACAACAAATCTGTGGACGTTTTATCGTCCTACGTAGGATTGAATCCAGTCGGAGAAGTACGGAGATGGGGTAAAAAGGAAACTCAGTTCGTAACAGTTCAGCGGCCTTACATAAGTGAGACATACAACAAACTGATGGGAGGTGTTGATCTTCTAGATTCCATTGTTTCTCTGTATAGGCAACAAATGAAGTCAGGAAGATGGTACATGTATATATTTTGGCACACCATCCTAATCGCAGCTGTGAGTGCATGGCTCTGGTACAAGAAGAGACACTGCAACCTTTTGCAGAGACAACCTATGAAACTTTGCAACTTTATCAGAGATATTGCATCTGGATTAATTGGGGTCAATGCTAAAGTTGGAAGACCAGGAGGACTTTCTCCACCAGCAGTTCCAAAACCTATGACAAAAAAGCCTGCTACCGATGTCCGTGGGGACTGTGTGAGCAACTGTTAATATTGAAGTTGATGCATGTGAATTCTATTTTTGTTAAGATGTAATTATGTTATTGTTGTTGATTTGTCAAAATTGTTCATTAATAAAATGTAATTTAAAACTGGGATATATTAAATTTTGTATCAAATTTGCTACATGAACCGATAATGCCCAATGTAGCATATATGCTACACCCTGTAAAATGCTTTAAAAATGAGATATTTTGAATATTTTTCCGATTTCCTGTCCAAAATGATGGTTGATGCTATCTGTTAAAAATTCAGAATTTTCTGAGTGATGGAAATGGGCTTGGGCACTAGAGGGTTAAGAAATAAGATATTATTTTTTGAGTGTTATTGGGATACGACATGAAGTTGGTCACGTGATCAAATCATAACGCCCGAAGGGTTTCGATTTGTGTTCCATACTTCCATACTTGTGTAGGCAGGCGATCGTACAACACAAGATATAGTTCATTAAATTTTGATTGAATAAATAATTGGAAACAATATCTAGGAGAATATATAATATGAACATTTATGTTGGAAGGAATAAAAAAGATGAAACAAGTGTAAAATAAATATGATTTAGAGAGGCAAGTCAACTCACTTGAAAACAAGAAGCGGAGTAAACTACATCCAGTCAATCAGTGATGGAGAAACGGTGGCAGTTTCTGTTACATTAATTACCCGAGTTATAAACGTTAAACAGATTTCGACAGAAATTCAGAGGATCTAAGGGAAATAACAGAGGATAAATTGATTAAATTGACGTTAAGCTGTAGATCAGGTTTCTGGAAGGGAACAATGGCATGTTCATCGTTAGGACTTGTGGTTGTAGCATTATACCGACAGATTTAGATGAAGTGCAGCTGCAGGTACGTTGTATTTTTTACTTCAGGGTGTGTAGTAGAAGACAAACATGAACTGAAAGAGACATTTTGTTTAATCGCAAAATTTCTGTTGTAGGATTTAAATGAAGACTCACAGCGGTGCCCAGACTTGAAATTTATTTTTTTTTGGAGCTCGAAACCAGCCTCGTTCGTGGCGATGATGGCTATTTCCCCGAAAACAACAGGCTACCATCATCATAAAGTAATTCTAATATTGAATTGTCATAATGTAAATATCAAAGACATCGTATGATTTGGCCATACTTCTGAAGTTGCCGTTTTAGTTACAGACGGTATTTTTGATTGATTGATTGTATATTGTTTAACGTCGCGTCCCTCTCGAGAATCTTTCACTCACATGGAGACGTCACCATTGCCGATGAAGGGCTGCAAAATTTAGGCCTATGATCGGCGCTTACGGCCTTTGAGCAGGGAGGAATCTTTATCGTGCCACACCTGCTGTGACTCGGGTCCTCGGTTATTGCGGTCTCATCTGAAGGACCGCCCCATTTAGTCGCCTCTTATGACAAGCAAGGGGTACTGAGGACCTATTCTAACCCGGATCCCCACGGGTGAGGTGTTTTTGAAAGATAAAACAGCTAAACGATATGTTTAATGTTTCTTTTTTATTCATTAATGACGTTCTTGTCTGTTTATAAAATAAACTCGATGTAATGCGTTTTATTTATTTGTCATTCTATTATGATGTCAAGACAGGTGAAAGTGCAGTACAATTGACACAAATACTTTTGAAGCGGTGATTGTATTCATACGCAATTTAAAAAAAGTCTGATCACGTGACTTCATGTTATTGAAAATTGAATGTCAGTTTCGTTAGTAGTGTCATATAAGGCAAAACTTGACAAATGTAAATATAAAGTTGTGTCATGATGACCTTCAGATATAGAATTGTTTCACCATGGTACAGGTACTGTATAATTTCTTTATTAAGATATATTATTTAGCAACAAAAATATGTGGTATAACACACAAGTCAGATTTTCAAAGGACATTTGCATAGATAAGCAACAGAACAAAGTAGTACAGAATGCTGCTACTCTATAGGCGACAGTTCAACTCTAACAGTACGTGTCATAACCATTTGATAAAAAATGTACATGCAGCAAGAAGTACGTACTATTGACAACATCTTTTAATGTTTAGTGAGGAGAATGTTGTCTTTTCCCCTTCGGTCAACCAGTTGATGACTATTGTTAATTCATCACATACAAGTTATTTCAATATTGCGTCATTGTATCATCACCGCCTATAGTGCTAAGGTAAATTCATGACCTACAAATAAAATTAATGACATTTATAGTTTCAAAAGCTGATAATCCAAAATATAATAAGAAAACAACCATCATACCTTTTATATTCACTTTTCGAACAAAGAAGAGAAGGGAAATTTTCCGATTTTAGAACAAAATTATTAAAACCATTTAACTAAAAACAACAACAACAAAAAACACCCCCCCCCCCAAAAAAAAATAAAAAACAAAAAAAAACAACAACAAAAAAAAACAACAAAAAAAAAAACAACAACAAAAAACAAAAAAAAAAACAAAAAACGTATTGAATCTTGAATGTTTTACAGGTGTGCTAAGTTGTGTATTCTTTCTACCAGACTTAAAAACAAAAAAGATGGTTAATCCAACTTCATCTATGCAAGAATGGCACAGGCGCTGCACTATCTAACCCTTCCCTGAGAGAATGAAATTGTTCGTTACCGCAGTAACTGATCAGTCTTTTGCTGTGATTCTAGTGCCCTCATTAATTGCTCTCTTGTCACAAACTGAAACATGTGGCGTAATTTAAATCATTCTTGGAAATAAACATAATTTCCAAAAGTATACTGCGATGTTTAACTGTTAAAGTTAAACGATTTAGAATTTTCTCTAGTATAAAGTAAATCAAGAGAATCAGAGAGAGAAAAGCAAAATATTTATCTTGATATGCCATAGGAGACATCAAAACAACCCCTTGGCCGTTTTATCCATTTAACGTTAGAAACTGTTCACCGGTCGACCAAGAAGTTCGTCAATCGATGATAACTTTACAACTGTAAAAGATATAGTTCAACAGTTGGACCAACGTGGATACACTCATTTGTTTTGGAGAAGTAGTTTTAACAACAAATATAAAATGTTAATGCCAGTCACTGCAGGGATGATAAAAGACATTCTGGAGGTATAAAGGCTGTTTCATCTCTATTGCGCCAACATTGAGTACCTGGTATGTCGTAATACGATAATTTAACGTTGACTCAACATTGGTTTTCAACTACATTTTTAATACTGTATCATGAATAGTAAATATATTTTGGAAATGATACTGTTATTAATCAAGACACGTAAATCACGTTCGTATTCATGGAAAACAAGATGCCTTAAGATTGTCAACGTTGGACCAACGCTAGGCCAACATTTTTTTTGTTGCCCTGCCCAGCGCCACCCATAAGACCATTCACCAGGGATTTTTTTAGGTAACCTCTTACCGTTGGTCTTCGTCCGTTAACGATTTCACATATTTGAGGGAAATATAAATTGTGAAATTTATTACCTTACCACTCCTGGGGCCCCAGAGGCAGGGCCAAATATGCTAAAAAGGCTGTATTTTCAAAACTTTTCTTCTTTGATCCCACACATGTGGAAGAAAAACTAAATGCATGGCTATGAAGCCCTCCAACTATATTAAGAAATTGACGACTCCTGAGTCAGGGATTCAGGTCCTAGGGAGGGGTTAATGTGGCCATATAGTGAAAATGTATTAAATCTTAGAAAATCTTCCCTACTCCCATATACATTTTAGTGAAATTAAATGCATGATTGTAATGTTCATGAAGCTTTCTACCTAAATTGTGAAATTCGTGGCTCCTGGGTCAGGGTTCAGGCTCTTGTGCAGGGCCAATATGACCACATAATGAAAATGTATAAAAATAATTAGGGAATGTTTAAATGATTCATTTGGTTCAAACTTTCATTTTCCTTCTTCTGTAATTGAAGAGGAATTGTGTGGATTTTAAAAGATCATAAACATGTGCACAAAGACTCTATATTGAGGTTTATATGGAAATACGAGACTCCCTACATGGGCTGTGTATGGGCTATAATATTCAGGTGACCATTAAGGCGCATGGGGGTCTTATGTCAACAACCATTCTTTATAATATTTCACAGTATATCCTTATAATATTACATATAAGTACAGAAGTATTTAATTACGAGAGAGAGAGAGAATGTACATTGTCCATGCTGTCTGGGTACGAGAGACAACCTTTGCTGCTTCACCCTTAACAATGTATACTGGATTACCAAGTTTGCTGTACAGTGAAAGGGTTTTTTTTCACAATACGCCGTACTACGAGTACGCCGGACCTGAATTGTTTCATAAAATTTACGTTTATGAACTACACATTTCAACAATATCCCTCAGATTTGCAGGTACCAGGCGCTTAAAGCTTACATGAATTAATAAATACGTACATTTTTCTCGCCACATTTCTTTCTGATAACATATTACAGGCTTTATGCCTGTCCCCAATCCTCATGTTTACACATTATCAATACTGTGTTGAAATAATAGTACACGTTTTATTGAGACCCAAATCAGCACTACGGTATACAAATCCGAAGTGCAAATTATGTTTTCGAGACTTTGAGTGACCATATAGATAATAAGACTACTAATCAATAAATTAAAATAATCTTATAACCTTGGATATAACTGCTTCAGAGTGAGAATACTTGCTTATAGACGTTATATCTTCTGTTCATGTATGATGTAACAATTATACAGTATTAACTCATTAATGTCTAACAATTCAAAAGTTCAACGTAATATGTAGTAAGGTAATTTGAATTCTGAACAAGATTCAATTTCCAATGGATGCAACCTAGCCTGGATTTCTTCGCAAAATAACCTGTTATTTTCGTCGCGATGCACACGCTACTTTGTCAAGGTCTTACCTCTCGCATTGTCATGGTGATCTGGAAAAAAATCCATTTATCGGCTATAATCAACATTCAGACATCGGCCACTGCTTCTCAAGGGGACTAATATGCACTGTTGACAGTGCAAAGTCTGTTCATCCATTTTACCAGATATGACAAGATAACATTTGGTATAAATTGCAGTTTTTGGTATGTACCATAAACTGTTGAACATTTTTATCAAGTTATTTCCCTTTGCTAGTGAATTCATTATAATGCATGATCTATAATTAATTAAACAACCACTATTTCCTAATTATCTTCCCTTCAGGATGTGCATGGTCCTTATGTAAATGCTAATGGAAGTTGTTTCAAGTTTGGTTGAAATCAGTTCTAGAGAAGACACCAAAAATGTTAAGTACAGCCAATCACATAAACATTTGTCAAAAATATTCATGAATCTCAGCTCAGGGGAACTAAAAACCAAACAAAAGCATGCTTATGACATCCACTGCCAAATATGCTTACGATTTCCACTGTCAAATATAAGTCTGTTAATTTGATGCAAAAAAAAATTTTTTTTAAAAATTCATCTTTATCACTGACAATATTAACTATGACAACTAAGGATGGTTACATAATTTGTTTTATTTTACATGACCATGGCAATAATAAAAAAAAAAGTAAAGTAGAAAAGCATCTTGAGGGTCTGAATCTTATACAAAGGTAATAAAAACACTGCTCATATTTACCACATTACACTTGTACAAGGCACATCAAACTTGTGCATTGCATATTCTGACTACAGTATGCTGTTAGGTATCCAGGAATGTCCAATTGACCAATGAATAAATGAATTTGATCAGCAAATAAAAATTCACTTTACTGACACTGATATAAAAATGTTATGAATCAAAATGCTCATTTATATCCGTAAAAGAATATATATATATATATACATATATATGTTAAAATTATACATCATATTGCAAGTTATATTTTATTGATGGGATACATAGAGTATTTGAAATACAAATGACTGGACAAGGTATATTCTATGCTGTTGATACATGAAAGTTATTAATGAACACAACTATTCTTCAAACATTGTTACACATACGCAACCTTTTATCTTATTCTACTAATCTTCTTTCATATTCTACTTAAGTAACACTTTATTAAGTAGCAGATCTAGAAAAAAATATAGCACAAAATGGCTTTTTGTTGAATGTTTTAACCAAAGAACACCACCTCCATTACTCCTCTAGATCTGCCACTGTTATTTACATTGGTAACTTTGGTTCATTGCCTAGTGTGCTGTATGAGAGGAATTCCATTGCTTACTACTAGTCTACTAACAGTGCAATCATAGTAATGGGGAATTACACAATGAAGATACAAATTTCTTTTTGACATGGGAAAACAATCATTCATGCTAAAAACAAACTTTCTAACAAGCCTACTTAAGCATATCTCAGTAAAATTTCTGACTCTGGGATTTCAGATTGCTTAAACAATACTGAATGTTTTCTACTATTAAAATTTTCAACCTCTGCCAAGAGAGACAATTGGTACACATGTTTATTGAATGTAAAACATACAAATTTTAAGTAGTAAATTAACTGTTATAAAGTAAACATAAAATTCATAAAATAAACTTTTGTGTTAAAACGTCTACAGCACTGAATTTAATATATATACTGTTATTTAGTTTTACATATGTCTTTCATTTACAAAATTAAAAAGCAATCAATTTAGTGTCTGCAGACCCATAAAAAACAAAAAGCACTACAATTGTTTGAAAATATATTTTTGATGTTACAATGATTGATCATTCATTGCTGAAGCTGCCTCCTGACTGGCTGAGATCTACGTCACTTCCTCACTTTCCTCCTGATTTGCTGGTGGTTTTCCACAATCCCTGGATATACGTCTGTAGAGAGGATACGTTCTTTGTCAACCATGTCCAGGCCTGCTCCAAACTGTTGGAAATATTACAGGAAATAAATAAAACATTTTCCATTAGAAATATCACAGGAAATACTGAACTAGAAAAAGACAAGTCAGAAATGGCCACACAATAAATCTGATAATTAAAAGGGGTCTTCCTCTATCTAATCCAACTGTTATGTATAAAAATCATAAATGTATTCCCAAGGAGACTTAAGTTATCGTATCTCATATAAAGTGCTGATGGATAGACAGACAGAGTGATTATACTATAGGAATCCCAGCATTACATTTAAATTCTATGAAAATCTCAAGTTGTTACATGCCATAGATGCTAGCAGTGTTTTAAAGGGTACCCACACCCATTCAATTACGAATAATATAGCATCAAAATGAAACTAATTGGAAATTCTCTTTCATATCAACAAACATTTAACATAAAATTAACGATGAGTAAGCCATATTTTAAAGAGTAAATAAGTATTCATCAATTTTACAAATGAGTGCCATTTTATTGACCTCTACTTTTTATTTAAGAGCATGTACATACATTTCATAAATTATGAGCCCCAAATTATGATATCATAGCAGTTTGTAACTGGGAATTTTTCTGCCTCATTGGGAAAAATCAATTGTATTTGGCATTTGGAATGGTACCATTTTATCAGTATGAGTTATATAAGGAAATAGAAATGCTGCAAAGAAAATGCTATTATCTTATTAGTATTAAATTTTTTTAAGTCCATGACTCTGTAAAGATAATCTGATAAAATTGAAAAGGGTCTTCCTCTGCCTAATCCAAATAATGTAAAAAAGTTATGAAATCTTACCAAGGACGCTGAAGTTATGTGCTATAGAAAGTGGACAGACTGATTACTATTGGGCACCTGCCATGTGGTGTGGTCCTAATAAAACATTTCTCAACCAAAAAAAGCAAAGATATATTCCTGAGTATAAGATTTCTGAATTTTATGAAAATCACAGAACCCTATACATGAGTGTACCTATTCTATCTTAATAACTGAAATATATTCATCCCTTGTATACTGAGACTTAGTCCATCATTAAAAATATCCTTGTTTCCAATAACCCAACCCTTAATATTTAAGAGTGGTTAAGTAAATATTTTCATTTGGATGTTGAATATATATTTTTAATATTTCATTCAGCATCAGTCTTTATCAATAAATACAAGAACAACGAACAAACATTACATATAAAATGTTAATACAGATATAAACCAGTATATCCGTTATTTGTTAGGGGTAACAAAACTAGGAACTTTTCAGATTTACAATTATATTATGTTTACAGTAGTAGTACAGTTACTGTAGATTCCTTATTTTACGCAAATACTTATTATCGCAAAATGGCTTGTACATGTTAAATCATGAGAACATAAATTCATGAGTGCTCTGTTAATCAAGAGTTTTTACGTATTTTAGCAACATAAAAATGAAAGCAAGTAATTTTCTTTTGTGAGTGACGTTTTTCATTATATTATACGATAATAAATTCATAACATATAATTAGGAATTTACAGTATATGTACCAGAAAATGTACAATGTTCCAATTATGGTACACTACCTTTTAACTCACTTGTTTTGATATCATTTGGTACTGTACTTGTATTTAATTTCGTGTTGGGTTAAATTTCATTATTTTCACATCTAGGCAAAAAACGAAATTAAATCCAACATGAATTTTTAATTGCTGAAAATATTTATTTTAATGTAAAAAATATCTATGTTGCTATTATTCGTCATCCATTTATAGAAAACATGTTTTGTAACTACTATTGCATTCCATATGTAGCAGTTTGTTGTGTTAATATAGAGTTAATATTATATATATATGCCACCTTTAATGTCATTTTAAAGAAACTAATAGATCCACCAGCATTATATCAGTATCCACCCCCCCTCCTCCCCCAAAAATCTTCAGGTGATCCGACTTCTGATCCGCATACCACACCATGAATTTGTTTGTCGTCATTGATTTCACATTGATGTTAACTGTTCAGTCACATGGATAATGTTCTTCTGTTCAGCTTGGGCAAGGGGGTAAATATGGTTTGAATATGGTTATTTTCATGGTTAGCAGATCGGGGAAAGTGATCATGAACAATAAAAATTAATCCACATGAAATTGTATTCACTACAAAAACAACTAAAGTTTTTCCCAATGAAATTAAGTGCATCTACATTATACAAAAATACATATACCCTATATGTACATGCAGTGATGACCAGATTAATACATATTTAGTTGTCATTTATAAAGGACAAGTACTACATCTATAACATGTCAATATATCAGTCATATATAACGTTTATCAAGTCTATTTTTTAGAATACAAAATCTTTTGAAAATCAATATCACAAACCTATATATTATACCTGTAAACATTGATTACTTTGTCAACACCAAATCATATACCAACAAAATGTGTGTGTGTGTGTGGGGGGGGGGGGGGGGGGGGGGGAAGAATGATTGTCAATCCATTTTAAAAGATGAAATAAAGCCAAGCAAAATCTGATTCTGACAGTATCAAAGAAGGTTTAAAAGATAATAAATTTGCATAACTTCAATTAAATCAACATACACATGTACTTGCACATTTTTTAGTGTCATATCAATTTGTAGTAAGCAGTTTTAACAGTTACCCTGAAATTGCAAATTAAATTTGAGTTAAAGTGTAAATGTCATTTGATACACTTTGATGTGCTCAGTAAGTTGGTTGCATTAGGAATAACAAAGATATTTTTAATTTTGGCCTTAAGAATATATTATATCTTGCAGTAAAGTATGGGATTAAAATGAGGACAAATTACTTCACATAAGGCTCCATCAGGTAACTGAGTGTGATGAGCGTGATACAGACAAAGATGACTAGCACAGGATAGTCGGATGTGGTCAGCTGTCTGTAAGCAGTTTCCAGAGGATTTTTCCACTTGGTCTTCACTGCAGTAGCTGAGGCATTGGACCTAGTTACTGTTTCTTTGGTTTCTGTGACAACCTTTTTGGATGTGCCCTCATCATCAGAAAACTCCTCTACCTTTTTCTGAAAACAGATATAAATACTGTTCATGTTTTCCACATAAAATGTAAAATTTTGACAGAAAGCAATTCATGCTGCCCATACCCTTGATTATGACAACAATTATCATAAACCTACTGTGATAGTCTCTACAGTAGTTTGTTGACGACCCCTGGATCTAGATCTGCTCGATCGACGAACTGGGGTCTCCTGCTGAACTGATGCAGTTCTCTTACGAGCCGGGGACTTCCTGGTCTTTGATGTAGATCTACCCCGCGACCTTGACCTTGATGTTGACTTTCTTCCTCTTCTTTTTGGTGTCTTGAAAATAATCAACATATACAAAAAATGAATAGGAATATACTTCTTTCATACTTTTTATGATTCAATTTAATTGGAAAATGCCTTTGAAACTATAAGAATATTTTCAACATAAATATAACAAATTTGAACTAAAATATTCCATTTAATAAACAGTTTAGATGTTATTTGTAAAACGCATTCTGAGTGCATTGCTGGAAAACAGAGACCCCTACCAGTAGGATAATTCAGTCGTAAGTAAGTCAAGCATAACTCAAACTGATCTGTAACTATCCAAGACAAAGCCACACATCAAATTTCAATTGAATATCTTCATCCAATGTGGAGAAGTCTGGAAAACCTCAAGCATTTATCTAGGGGCAAATTCAGTCAAAAGTAGGTCAAATGTAATGAAACTCAAACTTGATCTATAATTATTCAAGACAAAGTCATATATAAAATTTGAGTAGAATATCTTCATCCAATAAGAAGAAAAGTCCGGAAAACTGATTCAGAATGACAGGCGGACAGAATAATGGACAGCAAAACAGACCAGGGTAAACTAATAGTCCCCTTTGACAAAGCCGGCAGGGAAATAAATAAACCAACTAAGTTTGCAGTTAAAATGTATTTTAACATTATAGTACATATGAATTGCATCAATACACAATCGCCCAATAGTTGTCTTCCTTTGTTCAACTCTTCCATGTGGCCATCTTTCACCAGAGGGCACATTACACAAGCTTCACTTACACCTCTGCCAATGCTTAGAATCACATGATATCAACAATCATTTCCTTTAAAACTTCCAGCAAGAGGTTATATATCAGGCTCTTTTCATAACCTACTGGCACCTTAATAAGTACATCTTCATGATTTAGCTGTTTGTCTCTTATTTTCCAAGTTTTATCATATTTTTTACATCTATTTTTTTATTTTCAATTCATTGTTCACATCAATCTCCACCATGTGAATGTCCTATATTCATACACAAATTTCAAAGTAATTCCAAACTCAGGATAGAAAAAAACTAGTTATTTTAAACAATCTACAGTAAACATCAATTTAATTGCACCAATAGCACTTCATAATATAAGTAAATACTTAGTCCTAAACATAAATGATGCATGTTAAAAAGTTTAAAAGATTTCTGTAAAAAGCCGTTGACAGAGGTGTAGTGAGAGTAGCGCACGGAAATCTGGGTAGAGAATGCCATGTGGCAGGATACAAATAATATTTGCATACACAAGAGATGGATAAACATATTTATCAAGACATGTCACACTCATGAAAATATTGCCCTCTGAACTGAATGAAATTACAAATTCATTAAGTTTGTGAGTATTTGGAGATAAAATATTGTGTCCATCATGCTAGAGTGGGAATAAATAATGACTGCACAAAATTTCATTATATGCAGTCTTTCTACTCTTAACATGATTTTAAATAACTTTTTCTTAATTCTACTGTAATTTACAATCTACATTTCAAGTCTATAATCTGCACATTTTATACTTGTGCAAGAGCCCAAGGGAAATACTAAACAATCCTCCATCAAAGAACAGTTGATCTCTTGGAAAATGTGTACATCGGAATGCAATTTACACAATAATTAAAAATTTGTAAGATGTTGGAACAAACAGACTTACAGCACTTGCATTGAAGGCTTTGATTTTATCTGCACAGTCCTTTAAGTTTTTGCCTGGTTCCCAAGAATCGTTCTCAGCCCCATAACCTTGCCACCTGACTAAGTATTCTACCACACCTTTACTCTTCCTTTGCTGCAAAATTTTATCAACCTGTAAAAGAGAGGTAACTTTAGTATTTCATAAGCTATCACAAAATTTAATTCAGCTCTGATATTTGACTGACTTATCAACAACTGCCTTAAATTTTGTGCTGACATAAATTTAACTACTGTGCTAATAAAGCCAAATAAAATTAATATTCATATTCTCATCCCCACCTGCCCCTTTCAATATGCCCCACCCTGTAAATGTTTAAACTTTTTAAAGAGGTTGGGAAAAAATATCTGGCTCAGTATACTAAAAACTCTGAACATTCCAACGACTGGCTGTAACATTTTGGTGCAAAATTATATTTGACATGTTTCGGATTATAAGGGCAGGGCTCAACACTTACTTTAAAAAGAACTAGACCAGTCAGACTAGTCGTCAGGTGTAAGCAAATAGATTTTTGAAGTACTTGCCCAAGGACAGATAGAAATGTCAAATTCACTTGCCCTACCACAAAATTTACTTGACTCACCTTAAATCAAGAAATACATAATTAATGAAATTGTTTATCTTGTTGTAGTTTATTAAATCAATTTATTCAATTCTATTTCTGTTTGCTCATCATAACAAAGCATTGACCAAATTTCTTGTCATAATTTGAGATGTCCTTAGATTCTCTTCTTTTTGCCATACTTTGAATGCTTTATAGACACAGATGGTTGATAGTTGATATTGCTATATTCTGGGTCTTCTTATCTGCTCCCGCTAAATGTCACAAAATTGTCCATGTTTCAATTCATTAATGGCACTGCACGTTCATCTTGACATTGTGTCTAAGTAGATTCCACACTTTGCAATCAATTCTAACTTCTCCGTACATATTAGCGTTTTAATGACTGTGTCATTTCTCACTAGAGGGATCTATGTATTTCTTTTAAATCACAGAAAGAATGCTGACATACATTCAGTTTATTGATGATCGACGTTGTCAAGGCATTTACATTTGATATTAATATCATATTATTATTTTACTTTAAAAATTCACTTGCCCATAGACAGGTTCTTCTTGTAATTTTACCTGCCTGACATTAAAATATGGTTACCCCAGGTGTCGGACGGTGCTATATGTCTACTCCTGCCAGTAGCTTAAAATTGTACCAAACCTGACCTTTACATCACCAGACCTGACTTCATTTATATAACATGTCTTTCTTCTCTCTCAGTACCATGAATAATATACTCTGCATTAAATAATTACTACAAAAATTATTGTCATCAGACTAATTAGAATGCATACATTTCTTGAGAAAGAAATGAGTTTATTTTTAGCATAAAACAAGTATATCATATTAAAATGACTTATGTTGTCTTCATTCTGATTGCTGTACATACTGCTTTTCCTTCATTTAATAATATTCTTTATTCATCCAGGATTACACAAACTAGCATAAAGCTAGTCTTCTTTGCAATTCTGCATTAAAACATGCTGTCTTTTGATTTCTTCTATGTACCCTCACCTCCCCTTTTGCTTTCACCAAACGCCAAAGAAACCTAACTTTGGTCCTAAGTTGAGTAGTGACAATGTCAGTGTAAACAAACCAGCATCAGAAATTGATAGAAAATGGTACACATGTAACCAAAGGCCTGAAGGGCCACAAAGGCATCAAGTGCAATATCATATACATTGTATCAGGTAACTCATATTTGGGATAAATGCTACATACTTACTCGAAGAGTTAATCATATACAGCTTTTAAAATCAAATTAAAACCTTTACAAAAACCCCATGTTGTTTGCCTTATTTCAGTTCAGTTGAATATGTTTTATTTGGTGTGGATTTTTAACAGTAAGTACTGATATAACCAAGGGAAGTTGTTTTAATGATTGATTGTACTAAGAGGATTGGAAAATATCGTTAATTAAATGTATATGAAAATAAAATCATATAATCATGTAGCTGATGATAGTAGTGGGGTACATGCTATTGAAAATTAATTTGTCTTTAAAGTAGACATTAATAAAAATATTTCTAGTTTACCCGATGTTTCATAAATTGCTTAACTTGTTTCAACAGCTTAAAATAAAGCTTTAAGTCATATTTCATTATCTATAATATCCCACTCTTGTTTTCATTATTTCAGATGCCTACTGAGGAGGCAACACCAGATGATAAAGCGCGGTGTGTAAAGTTACACCGAAAAACTCTGTGATAAAAGGGTACCATGTGTATAAAATTAAGCCACCCATGATGGACCCTGTTATTCGCCTTGTAATTGAAAGAGTATTCAAGTCCAAGAGACCCTACCTAATGCATGTTTGGTCTGGATGCCACCTTTATCAAATATGCCTGAAGATATTCATGATATATATATATATATATATATATATATATATATATATATATATATATATATATATATATATATATATACACACACACTGACATCAGGAGCTTCTTGAAGGTGTCAGATATTGCAGGTTTACCAGAGAACATACCCCCTAGTGGTGCATTTCGCCTATTTCTAGAAAACAGATGTGCAATCACATGTGAGCCTATTGCATTACCATGTCCCAGTTTCCCTCCATGGCCTCAAGTACAAGAAAAGGGTGGCAGTGGAGTAATTTCATGTGATTACTTCATCAAATCAAGTTGAATTTGTAAAGAAAAAATTTAAGTCAGCTGTTAGTCAGACGACAGAAAAAGATGCAATGAGCATTCAGTAACAATAAAAAAGAAAGACCTTGTAGTGTCTTCTTGTATTTCACTAGAATAATATTATTTGAATAAAGAATTATTGCAATAAAAGAAAAATATGAAATTCAAATTTAATAGTAGATCTATAAATTTCTGTATCTGTCCTAAAATACGACTGACTTTCCTGAAAAAAAAAATATAAATCATCAAGCATACATTTTATAAATATTTGAAAACAGAAATATGAGTTGAAATAATAAATATATGGTGTATTGTGTTTTACGTAATTTTCTCATAACACATTCCAATTACAATATTTGATTCACCCCTGTTTTATTGCATCAGCAATGATAGATGTTGCTGATTTGATACTAGAAAATGAATTCGAAACTAGGAAAAACGAAGGTGGGGGTAATGAATTGTTTTCTCTGTGTTTAATTGTGGAAGTTTTAAGGATATCACAGCACTTAATATTAAAACGGATAACAATAATATGAAATACAACAAACAATATTTTCAGCTTCGCCTATGCAGTATGTCTGCGCAAGGAAATATCAAACTGGTTCGATACCGGTAAAACTGTATCGTTCTGCATATCTACAAATGATGAACTAATAATCCTAAAAAGATATTGATATCTTGTGTAGTTTCTGAGAACACTCCCAAATAAAAAAAAATAACGGAGAAAAATAAGAAGAATGAAAAACACAGAGTAAAAACAATACGTTCCCAAACTATGCTTGGGGAACGCAATTAAATTTGTTTATTTATTATTATTATTATTTTTACTAAAAATCATAACAATCTCGCATTACTGACGCCATGGCGTTTGTGCGAAAACGTGAGAAAGAGTGACATTACTATGGAATTTAACTACATGTTCCTTAAGTTTGGGAATTAAATGCATTACACTGACAATGAAAGAACTACGGGTGTGTGCAAATCAAATCGTTTTACCTCGTATTCTGTTCCAGACTCACTATCGGAAGCCATTTTTGAATGCTAATCCCAGAATTCCATGCGCAACATTTGATAGTTGCAAAATATTTACTTTTCGCAAATTATATAGACCACTTATTCAATATGGTTATTAATTTATTTACCGTGTTTTATGGTAGTAATTAATTTAGTTTTATAGATAAATATAATTATCGAATTCAATAATGTCGTAATAATAATGCGGTGTAAAATGTAATAAATAATATAACATCCCTGCTTTTAATACATTTAGAAGGTTAACGAAAAAGATAAAAAGAGCTATTTACCAGTTTGTAAGTAAATGAATAGCACAACAAATATGCGAAATTTTAAAAAAAAATAAAATTTCTTGCAAATTAATCGGGTCTTGAATTATCATAACCTACAATTTTCCGATTTTATCCGTACAGAAACGTTAAATTCCTTTTATCACAAATCGGCCCTTTCCATCCGTTAACCTTGCCGAGACAGATTTTGTAATTTGGAACAATGTCGATGTTTCCGAACACTGTTCGAGCCCCTTTGGGCTCCGCGGTGTCGAGACTTTCGCACACAGTAACTAAGAGTAATACAAATCCAATATCTAAGCTACCTAAAACGGCCAGTATTTCGCTGATCCGAAAAACCTCCCCAGAATTACAGTCGTTTAATGCGAGGATTGCAGCCGTCAGTTGTCTTGGTATGGTCTTCTTTTTATATACAACGATATAGTAACTAATCCACTTCAGTTTGTTTTCTGTCCACGGAAATTTGAAAAGTACTCGTGTAAACATTTAATAAATCTATCAATCATTTTAGCTCTTTTACTGGCAAATAAATAAGACAGGTCTTCCACTCAAGTAATAAAATTTTAGAATCAAGTGAATATTTGGTTCAACCTTCCAGACTGTTTACAGTAATAAATTCTCAGTATTTTTACATTTTTCATAACCAAAACTGACACTATGCTCAAGCATATTTAGGAAATGAAATATTCAAAATCTTTTTTCAATGGAAGATGATATTATTACCACTGGAACCAGTAATTTTGTCTGTAATAATAGTAGGAGTGTATACAATACCTCCCCCTAATAAAAAACACAAGGAATGAAATGAGTTTTTACTCAAAACATAAAATAGCTCTAAAATTCTGCTTTCATCACCCACCCCTAAGTTCTTTCTGATGTAGTAATTTCAATATTTATTTCATTGATCCACCATAAAGATAATCCTTATTAATGCATATAACCAGGAATATTTAATGTTTTTCACTATCACTTTTTGTCTCATTTTCTCAACTGTCATTGTGGTCATGAACAATGTCACTTCCGTAATTATAAACTTTCTTTTACATTAATGATAATTGAATTAAATCATATGAACCTTTTCTTTGTGTGTTAACACATTTATATTTGATATAACTGCATCACAATATTTAAAGACATCTATTGTTTTTCAAAAATCAAATATAACAACAGAAATAATGTTGTTCATGATCGACTGATAATTGCATTGTCCCCTTAAAATGAACTTCATCATAGTTACCCCTGATTAAGAAATTTTTTTTAATTTGAAAAAAAAATCACTTATTTACAAAGGAAGTATTTTGTGTTGGTAGATGAGACTACTTCCTAAAGAGCAAGCAGGCTGTTTGCATGTATAAAAACATGTGAATTTGTAGTGTGTTTTTGATTTAAAAGATAAGTAGTATGGTGTTGTTTTTGTGGTGTTAGCAGAAGGGACGGGTAACATACAACATTTCTGACCAAGTTATTTCACATCAATTTTAATGACTTTTTTCCCTGTAATGTATAATGCAAATAATTATTGGGGGGGGGGGGGGGGGGGGGGTGATACCTAATGTATGAAGAGGATGCAATGCCAGGTAGAGCTGCAAGAATTTTTAAAGCAGCAAACAGAAATAGAAAACATTCTGAATATCAAATTAATCCTAAAATTGATGTAAGCATCATAAATGTATCAAATCTAACTCTAAAATAACTCAGAACTCAAATTTAAAAAGTCAGAGGAAATTCTGGAAATGACTGCACATTGAGATTACAACTTATCGCATGTGATGTCATCATTGCATTTTGTTACCTGTTGATAGTTTTGTTCTTTTGATACAAAATTCTCGTACGGTTAGGGTCTTACCTTTGTAAAATATGCCAGGAGTCAATTGCCAAAATCTGGGTACACTAGCAATAGGTTGAATTTACGGCATTTAAACTCAGATTCAGTCTCTCATTGATTCTTCATCTTTTCACTTGTCAGAATGGTCAAAGGGCATCATCACTTAAATTTATCTTTAGTTTTGATATATAAACACTTCTTGTTTAAATTTCTATACTCTATATATAATTTACCTACAAACATGGGTAAATACCTGATGTACCTTGAGTGAAAGAAACATTTGATTTGTGGGTGGTTTTTTTTATCATCCTTTGGGAATTTTAGGTGTCATTTTGGGGACAATGGCCTCTGGGGGTAGGATGGGGCCACAATAGGTGATCAAAGTTTTTACTTGCAAATATATAGGGAGAATCTCTAAAATGGGGGCAATAATATGGGATCAAAGTTTTTACATGCAAATATATAGGAAGAATCTTTAAGGGGGGGGGGGGGGGGGGGCAAAGGTGACTCAGGTGATCGATGTGGCCCATGGGCCCCTTATTTGGATATGAAGTCAAAGGTCAAGGTTACAGCATACCTTTCACTAATTTTATTACACACAGAGATTCCTGCAGTGAAGCATGGACGTACAGGTCTTGGAAAATAACATAATTACTCTGTTATTACAAACTGAATTCTGTGTCGGTAGCATAAGGTATATATAATACCTGAATGACAGTGCCCTTTCTGATTGAGTCGGTTTTCTATTTTAGTCTCTGTACATATATATTATGTTTCTGGATGGATTGTTGTATATCTTGGATATTTTATATTGTTGTACATTATTGATTGATTGTTTAACTGCATTTGATTGTTTCTCATTACCAGTATATATACATTATTTGTACTCTTTTTTTTTTTTTTATCTCTACAGCAAGGAGGAATTATCATACTGACATCCCACAACCAGACTTCTCCAAGTACAGGTCAATGACCTCGCAGAAATCTAATGTCCCAAGGGAAACCAATGACAGCACACGAAAGGTCTTTTCCTACACACTTGTGGGAGGTAAGACAATTACGATAATTAACCTTCCTTTTTATGTATTTAGGTACTTGGTTATTCAACATGGTGCATTTGCTAATATATTTATACCCATCCAATATACATCATAGATACCAGTGTTTACTTCAGAGTGAGGGATAATCAGGATTCCAGGAATCTAGCCAACTATCATAACAACCCACCCACACACACACACACACACACACACACACCCTATCCCCTCCAAAAATTGCTTCGTTGTGGACTTGATAAAGGCAAAGTTCACATGAATGCTAAGTCCATTTTTCAAATATGCATCAATTTAAAAATCACAATGATTAGACTCTATGTGTACCAAGTGTGGATCAGTGATAAGTTTATGTGTTTGTAGGAGTAACGGCTGCCACAGTGTACATGGGCAAGGAGATCGTACAGGATCTGGCTGGCTACTTAGACATTAATGATGCTGCCAGGGCCATGGCCATCACAGAGATCAAGATGTCTGACATCCCTGTGGGCACAAGCATTTTGACCACCTGGAAGGGTATGCCATTGTTTGTCCGCCACCGAACAGAGGAGGAGGTGAAGACCGAGCAAGCTGTGGACCTCCTGTCCTTGCGTGACCCTCAGCATGATGCAGATCGATCTTATAGACCTGACTGGATGTTGTTGATTGGAGTCTGCACACACTTAGGTACCTGTAGCTACTACTTGTCTGTAATAAGTGATTTTAAATAATTTTTGTGAAATGGAAAGTCGGAGTTTGTTTTAGTTATTTCTCATAAAAGTCCACTAGAGATTTGTTTTAATTAGCTTTGTATAAAATTCCATTAAAGATTTGTGTAGTTGAAACAAAACAGGTTTTATAGCTCTAAAATGATAAAAGATTCACTGCTACACAGTAGAGGTGTAAGACAGCAGTATATTGATCGTAAGTCTGTATGATGTTAGGGTATAGTGTAAAGTTATATTTGTCATTCATATGGAATGATTCTGAATGTGAAGTATTTTACATTTACACCATGAACTACATTTTGATACAATAGGTCTGTTGATTTTATTTTTGGAAATAATACCATTGTACTACCAAAAAAACCCAGAAACTAGGAAATCGCAGCTAATTTTTATGAGTTTTATCTGATCATAAAAATTATAATCGTGAAATTTTAATGATATTTCCATTAGAATTATTTCCTGTGATAGAGCTCTTCAAAAAGTAGAAAACATTGGTAGTAATTAGTGTTTTCCTCGTACATGAGCCTCCATACACAGGTGATTTTTCACTATTTCCACTATGTCGTCCATACGGAAATACTTTAAACCCATTTACCAAATTCTACTGGAAAGCTAAGTAAAATTCCTATGGATATCATAAAGGAAATGAACCAAACAGTAGCAAACTCATCTAAAAACCCCAAATGTGGAAAATATATAAAATATGATCCAACAGAGAGAGTGAAGATCGGAAAATATGCTATGGATAATGGAACTATAAAAGCTCTGTCGAAATACAAAGTAAAATTCACAGGATTGATTGTTTGTTGTTGTTTAATATTTTTTATACTAAATGATGAATGCATAAAAAATAAACACATAAGATTTAAAAACATGGTTTTTATATAAAATCTGTAAAAAATTTCAGCAGTAAAAATAACCCTTAATATGGTATGTTTGTAAAGGTTATGGATTATCTAAGCACCTTCAGAGCTTCTGGGAAAATTTATTTTTGTGGTCCTTTAAGGACAGGAGTCTCAACACTCTGTAAAAAAATAAGATTGCAAATTTCTTGCTGAAATTCGTTTTTCACAGCATTGAAATTTGAACTTTGATCTGAACACATAGAATATGACTGACAACATTATGTATTGCGATAAACTACAATCCATTGATAAAGAGTCGGTAAGTATATCGTCAAACATTTCAATGTGTATGGCATGTGAGCACATATAGGTAAAATAAACTTAAACATTGACATGGCCATCATTGGAATTTGCCATTATTTGGGGGGCTGGGGTCATTTGTGTTTCACAAACACATCTTGTTTCTATTTATGCCTATTGATTAAAATTCAGATACCCGTAATCCCATAGGTCTCAGTTGATTTAAAGTGATACCTCTCCCATGATAACATGCTTTCTTATGAGCTAGAGAGAAATTACATCATTTTTTTTCTGTGCAAATCATGTAATCAGTTACACAGGAAACAATGAGGTAATTGCTGTAATTAATTGTGCAGGAAATAAATGGTGAAATAAGTTATAATATATTACAAAGAAAGCAAATGGTCTATACTCGCATACTAGTTGTTTTTTGGGGGAGTAAAATATTTACCCTGAAGTCTTTGTCCAGCTACATAATATTAGTACAACTGGAATTCTTTCTTGCCACACAACTTGTGATTGTGACATTTTGATGGTAATTTTAATGTCAGTAATGCATTAATATCAGTTTAATCCATAACAAATCAATGAAAGTGATGGTTTAAACAGCAAATAACAATCCTGAGTACTTAACCACTGCAATTTTATTAGTGAAGATATATTTTATTCATCGTTTATACATGTTGATTAACAGCAACATAAAACAATGTTGATGCAAACATTTCACAAAAAGTGAATCTGACTACCTGTAGTAAAGTACATCAGTATTCTGTATTTTCTTCGTCATCGTATGGAACCATTGATATTCACTACATAGTAATATTTACAGTGTGAATATGTTTTTCTTTCTTTTATTTGCCTGTAATACTCATTTTGAATACATGATTCTAGAGTCAGGTGTATCAGATGACAGGCAAATTGAATTTGGTCTTAGATTGAACAAATGAAAATGTGATCTTCTGAGCAATTTAATATCCTATGACTATCATAATAAGCAATACACTATGATAATTTTATTTTACTAATTACAGCAAAACTGATTGGCTGGAAAATTTGGTAATTTTAAGACAGACAAAGTGACTTCACATTGTGTAAATATATAAATAAGAAATAATAAATGTTACCATTTTTAAAATAAATACTGGAAATTCGACACTATTCTTACACTCCTGCAACACCAAAATACCTTAATTATGAATTGTAACAATGTCTATTGTTTAACTGTGTTCTTGCTGAGTATTATATTGACAAAACATGCATACAAAAACACCAATGACATAATTTCTCAGTCATATGATAGTATGATGTAAAATCTCAACAAAAACTCTCTTACAAAATCAATAAATTCCAAATACTGTGGAATAGGCATAATATCAATTTTCTAGATTCAGTGGAATATAATTTTTTCACATTACTCTCTCAGTTTTAATTAGGTTGATCTACTGCACAACTCAAAATCTCCTCTGCAAATGGGCGATCTCCTGCATTATGAAATTTCTTGAAAAACAAGTGACAATATTCCTGTCACTCTTTACTAGACATGATACCAAAGAGCATTGTTAAATACATTTTATTTGTATATAGAACTAGTACTCATTGTAATGGGGACCATTACAGATGTTCCCTAAACATCCCTCCATATAGCAAGTGGTGTTAATTGTTTTAGGACAAATGATTTTGACCATAACAATCGTGTAGTGTTTCTCTATATAACTATTTTATAGCATTCTGTCCATTTCATAGTAAAACAAATCATTTACATGAATAAACATCTAAGAATTCACCATTCAAAATTTTCTTGCATGTGCATGCACGTGATGATGAGTAATTTGACATTTGAATTTGATGTTGAATGTCTAAATTGATAGATATATGTATAGTATGAATTTCATGTCTTTTGCATCATTTATAAGAAAGTTGTGGTGATTTCAAAATTGGCCAATCAGAATTTAATGCATGTGCCAAAAAGTTATTTCAACTATACAGTTGTATGAAGATACATTCACCACTTAAGTTTCAAAAGATTTTAACACAAAAGACAAAAGTCATGGTAATTCAAAGAATTGAACATTTAAATGACAATGCATGTGCATTTGGAAGTTTTATGACACCTGTCTGTAGATATTTGGCATGTCTACCTTCGCTGTGAATATCGTCTTATTCCCATCATTTACAAGAGAGATATAGGCATTTTTGTATTGTCCAATGAAAATGAAGCACACTTGCGTACACGTGCTGAATGCTAATTTTGACCATGCCAATCAATTAATGGTTTTATGTTGTATCCACGACATAAATATCAAACAATTTAGTTACCAAATAAAAAGGACAGGCCGATTCCAAATTTTGTAAACAAAAAATCCAATGCACATGCATGCATTTTCAGACAAATTCATTCCGCACATTTGCATATGCTGTACTGTCATCCTATATTACTTTCATATTGATCCCTTGAGTAGTTTCTGAGAACACTCGTGGACAAAAAGTCACAAAAAGAAAGAAAAGAGAATGATAATTATAAGAAACAGAGTAAAACCAATATGTTCCCAAACTTTCTCTAGGGAAAATAATAATAATGGTCTTTACATATAAGATATTATATTTATATTTGGCATTGTTTTACCTAATATGACACTATTGGGGAACACAAAAAGATTGATACTGTTTGGGGGGGGGGGGTCTCTTTCTTTCTTCGTTCCACAACTTTGTTGGTAAAAATTCACTACCAACTTTTCAAGAGAGCCATCCGAGTGCATTGCTTCCTATGAAATCAGGATATTAAATTGCCAGAGCATCACATTCTTATTTTTATATACCCGTCTTCAGATGGGATGTATTATGGTACAGCGATGTCTGTATGTTCGTCCATCCATTGTGGGTTTTCAAGCTGAAATTTTCTATGTAGTTTCTTTATGGGTTTACTTTAGATCATGTCACAGTTTTGATTCATTTTGACTTCTCTTTGCAGAGTTTTGCCTTCCTTTATTTTTTAATTAATGCTATATGGAGGGTTCATAATTTGTCTGGCAAACTGCTTCCACAGTTTTTAAGTTAGGACCTTCTTATTTTAATGAATGTTTGTATGGGTATTGAAGATGTACATATCCCAAGCATTTTTGAGAAAATTACACATTGTTGAGCTTAGTCAGTTTTGAGGAAATATTTCAAAGATAATATAGTACACAATTTGTCTAACTACCTATATTCTGTTAAGGTACAGTATATCTGTCTGTAATTCCACAATTTTTCTTTCGCAACTTTTGGTCATGCATTAGCTTAATTGGTGCTGTGATGTAGCTTTGTTATTTAGAGAGGAAGAACCTTTTAAATTATTGATTTTGGAATAAAAAAGTCAGGGTCACTACAGGACTTCTTAAAACAAAACTTTCATTATTTCCTTTGTAAATAATTTCAGCGTTTGTTTCTTGGTAAACTAATTAAAACATTTGTTTCTTCTGTAACTAACTTAAATTACAGCATTTCTTTATTTTCAGGCTGTATCCCCCTACAGGACCAAGGAAGTTTTCCAGGCGGGATGTATTGTCCCTGTCACGGTTCTCACTACGACTCCTCCGGCAGAATCCGAAAGGGACCCGCACCCCTAAATCTTACTGTGGCCCCTCACAAAATTAAAGGAGAATACATCATTGTAGAATAAAGCAGAGTATAGATTTCATATGTGTGTTGATGAACATGAACAGTTTTATGGTATTGAATGTACAAAAACATCAATGGTGAATGAATACTATAACTTTAAGAAGATCTTAAAAGTTTTGTTTTGTTTTTACTGTACTGTGCATTAAATTATGTTTACGGATACTTCCTTGTTGTTTGTGCAGCGTTGACATTTGGAGATTATTTTGTGTACATCATCTGGTTAAGGAACAAGAACTAATTATTCCCTTACATGTTATACCTTTATTATTTAATTAAACAGACAATAGAAAAATTTACAGAATATTGAATTTTAATAAAGACAAACCAAGTGGACAAAAAAAATGTGATAAACAATTTGAAATATCACAAGAAGAGTGGAGAAGAATTTATAACAATGTTTTTATCTACACAAGAGATAGCAAATTACAATGGTTGCAATATAGAGTGAATCATAGGATTTTAACAAATACCTTTCTGAAAATTGTTAAGAAATCAGGTAATGATCTGTGTACGTTTTGTTTAGAAGAGAGGGAATCTCTAGAAAATATTATGTATGATTGTGAAAAAGTCAGTATTTTCTTAAGAAATGTGAAATGTTGGTTTTGGGAAACTTTTTCCTTTTGTGAGGGATAAGAAAAACTTTATTCTTGGATATTCAGAAATTGAAATGGTAAGCTTTGTAAACTATCACTTGAAACAATATATATACTTTACAAAATGGAAAGGCAATTGTATTTCATAGAAAAATTTTAAAGCTATCTGGACTAATGTATATAAAGTTGAAAAACAAACTGCATGGAGAAACAATTGTATAGACCTGTTTGATAAGAAATTAAAACATTGAAGAATAAAGAGAGCATGTTACAACAAAATATCCCACAGTGTTTCCTATGTAGTATTACATATAAATTTGTGTTTTCTTAAGAACCAAACATAGAAAAGGACTCAAGTGCTGGGGAGGGGGGATAAATTATCAATCTTGAGACTCGAGTGCTGGGGGGGGGGGGGGCAAATTCTGCCAAACATTGACCAAATCTTCACTATAACCACATATCGTTAAGAAAAGCAAAATGCATAATCAGAGCAGAAAGGTTCTACCAAAAACAGTATATTTCTTATTCCTCTGGGTAAAGGTTCTGACTAGGGAGTGGGCCCAAATGTTGATTGATTACATGTTGTTTAACGTCCTGCTCAAGAAGGGCTGCAAAATTGAGGCCTATGCTCGGCACTTGACACAGGGCCTCGGTTTTTGCGGACTCATCCAAAGGACCGTCCCATTTAGTTGCCTCTTACGACAAGCTAGGGATGCTGAGGACCTATTCTATAAACCCGAATCCCCATGGGCAAAAACTTTGCAACTGAAGTGAGAAAAGCATATAATTGCATCATTTCTGCAGGCTTGTTGATTTGTAGCAGGTCTGGCAGGGTTAAGGAGAAGTCAGCTCTGCTGGTCCATCTGGGTTTTTGATTTCTTCTACATATGTAACAAGTCAGTATCATATGTTTTTCTTGAAAATGTTGGTCTTCATTTTATGAAGGCGAAAACGATGGTCAACTGGCTAAAATTTTTGAAAACTACCAGATGAAAAATTACAGCTGTGACAAATTTGAGCCACCAAATAGCTCACAAATCCATTGATTATGTCAATGAAATGCAGCAGATCAAAAACTTTTTTTAAAATTTAATATCAAAATACTTCGATTTCAGCAGGTAAAATAGAATGAGGTGAGCTTTAAGAGGTTAAGGTGGCTCATGACACTAAAATTAGCTCGTGTAAACACCTCGTGTGAAGCATGACTTCACCACCGAAAGAATGATACAAGCTCTCAGTTATTTAATATGAATTTTTGGTGATTTTTTCTGGAATGATAAAAAGGGGTGTTTTGTATAAAATCCAAATTTCGCTTTGATTTGATGCTTGGTATAAATACCTTATAAAATATACCTAAAGGACCCGGAGAGTCGTTCTAATTTTTTAGATAAAAAAATATGAAAATTGAAAACGTTATTTGTCAATATTTTTTACATCTCCAAATGCAATCTTCAAGAAACATGTCGCTTTACAAAAAGATATATTGTACAAATGTATTTTAAACAGAAATTGAAATGAAATGATTGAAATTAAGAAATTATGCGATTTTTTCGATTTGAACCAAACCAGAGAAAAAAGTGCCCTTCCCAATCATTGAACATTGGTATGATGTCATCTTTGCTCTTTTTATACTTTCTATTTCTTGAAATACCAAGGACAGTCCAGTAAGTTACCTGTAGCTGTCCAATACGTTACCTGTAGCTGTCCAAAAAGTTATAAAGTTTAAACTTATTGGAATGCTACAGGTACTTATTGAACAGCTACAGGTAACTTATTGGACAGCTACAGGTAACTTATTGGACAGCTACAGGTAACTTATTGGACAGCTACAGGTACTTATTGAACAGCTACAGGTAACTTATTGGACAGCTACAGGTAACTTATTGGACAGCTACAGGTAACTTATTGGACGGCTGTAGGTTAGATTTCAAACAAACAATACAGATGCAAAATAATATATGTAATTCACAAATTGAATAGTTCCACTCAACACAGAAACTTGTGTCGAATTCAATATAATCCCAATACAAGGTATATCCATTTAATGGTGATTACAAAGCAACGAATGTCAAAACTTAAATTTAAATGAAACATTTCCAGATTCTATTTGAATCTCACTTCCACCAACTACACATTCGGACACATCACTAGTTGTCTTCCTCTTTTTTATATCTCCCTGACAAGACTCCATCTCTCTTTCCTACAGTCAGAAATATCCGAAAAAAAACGTCAAGTTTAGGTCAGAGTTCAGGTTTTTTTTGCTAACATTTTCACTCTCCAAATCTAAAACGTCACTCAGTGTGCCGTCTGTATTGCATATTTGCTCATCAACGTCTTTAAATTTGTTTTGTGCCAGGAAAATACTTTCTCCGTCAGAAGACAAGTCTGCAACACACAGAATCACAACAGAATGGTGTTCGAATTTCATTCTTTATGCTTTCTAAAGTACCCGGATTTATTCATTGAGTTAAAAATAGCTCTTAACCGTCTCTTAAGTTAACAATTAAACTAGTTTCTTTTTTAATCTTTTTACTGTAAATAACCCTTTACCTGAGATAGTCCAGTAAGTAGACAATGCATACTCATTACCATGGATGTTTCCTCCATTGTTACCTGAATAGGAGAGTCCATTATTAGAACAAAAGATGCAATGTTTTAAGTCGGTTACAGGCCTCAAACTGTCCATTCTGTGAGAAGGTAGAACTATTTTCGGGCCTTCCAACAGTTCTTTCTTCTCACAGAGTGGACAGTTTTCGTCCTGTAACCTTTACATAGAAAGTAAAATAATTATATTCTTGCTCATTTATGCACTTCTCATCAAGAAATAGTTTCCTTTATAGATTCATTTAATTTGTAACCCATTTCACATCAAGAGAATTTAGTTTTCTGATTAAATTTTTTTTCAGTGACTACTTTTCTTTAACTCCGATTGGATTTGGTTCATATTGGAAAGATTACAAGTTTTCTGAAATTTGGTCATTTCATTTCAATTTCTTTTTAAAATACATTTGAATGATATATAATCTTTTTCCATATTGACATGTTTCTTGAATATTTTATTCATAGATTTAAACAGTATTAACAAACAACATTTTCAGTTTTCATAAATGTGTGTGTGGGGGGGGGGGGATTTATTTATTTAATTTTATTTAAAGCATTAGAACGGCTATATGAGTCTTTTATACATGATTTATTGAATATCCATATCATGTATCAATTCACAATGAAATCTGGACTCTAAAATCTCTTACAATTTTGTTTATTCCGGAAAAATTCATATGAAATAATCGAGAACTTGTATCACTCTTTCCATGTTGAAATTGTACTCCATACGAAGTATTTTAAGGAGCCATTAAATACAATTTTGATGTAATGAGCTACCTTAACACGAAGTTATGGAAACAATCCTTCAGAGTGACAAAAGACTATAAAAATCCAGTGTTTTCAAGAGGGAATTATAAACAGAATCTTGGCTACAAAATCATTTTTATTCAAAATTTAAAATAATAAAACTGATTAAGTACTGCAATCATTCTGGAGAGGAAACAATGTAACTCTAAGAAGCATTAGAAAAAATGATTGATTTCTGCTGATCATTGTTTGCATGTATTTTTATTAGACATATCGACGTTATAGAATGAAAAGGTCGTAAATGTTAGATACGACCATTTAAACGTTTTTGAACATTTTAAAAATAAACAGTAATATATTATTTCTATCTGACCTACAAAAAATCAGCACTCTATCTTAAATATTCCAATGGTAAAGAAAGAAAATTATTTGATCGTATCTGAAGTGGTGAGATATGAAAGGTCGTAAGTGTCACATACGGCATTTTAGAGCTTTCAAACAATTCTACAAGATATCGTATGTGACACTTACGACCTTTCATATCTCATAACTTAAGAAAATATGAAGTTTACGAAGATGCCGAGCTGCTTGTGACACAAATATGATTGATTGATTGTATATGCTTTTACGCCGAGTTGGGAAATATTTCATGTTTGGTTGTGAAAGTTGAAGTTTCCCTGACGACCCTCAGTGAGGCTACTGTTTCGAACATCCTGGAAACGATATTTTACGCGCCTAGAGGGTTGTAATCCTTGACACGGGGTACCCTTAACAGACGGACTTCAAAGTTAAAAATACGTAAACAGGTAAAAATACATATCATTTTGTGTAAGCTATATTATAAAGAATTATTTTTTTTTTATTTCTAAAAGTCGCATTCTTGTAAATATTGTATAATAAATGATTGTCAATATTTGTAAAAAAAAAAAAAAAAAAAAAAAAAAAAAAAAAAGTTCATTCATTCATTGCACATTATTAAAAAGTCTATTTCGCCTGGACGAAAAATCGCTACATTCCAAAAGAATGTGATGTATAGTTAGTGGGCAGTCACAAGATATACATTGAGGTCCAAGTTCTTTGTTTAATAAATAGGAATGTGTCAATTTTGAATGTCCGATGCGTATTCGTGAAATAATAACTTCGTCCTCGCGTTTCATTGCGATGTTACACGATTAGTTTACCTTGTTTTGAATATAATAAAGTCACAGGATTCCCAATATATTTGCCAAAGACCATTTAAATATAGCTTTATGTTATGTTTTAAATCTGTGTAAGGAATTTCAAAATGTACAATATTATTTGAAGTGCATTCTTTGCCACTTTGTCTGCTTTGTTGTTACCATGGATACCAATATGACTAGGAATCCAGCAGAATTCAACTATTTTATTTTGTTTAGTTAGAAGATAGTACTGGTTTAAAATGCCTAAATGTATGGATGATCAATATTCATGTTGCTTATAGACCGTAGACAAGATAGGGAGTGCAAGAATATAGTGTGTGTGTGTGTGGGGGGGGGGGGGGGGGGTATGAAAAGTGATGAACGGTGAGTGGAAATTGTATGGAAAAGTATCATTTAGTATATTATTTGTTCTTTCCCTCAGTTCATTATTCTAAATCAGTTTCATTCATTTAGAAGAAATATATATATTTATCATTTGATACGTAATCGTTCAAGTAAGACGATCAAGTAGTTTAACAAAAACAATATAACTATTTTATTAGTTTAAACGTATGCATTTTGGATAATGAAATGTTGAATAGAATAGCACAAATTTTAAACTAAAACGCATCACATATTCTTTTTTTTTAGATTCTAAATTCAATAAAAACAAATCATATCCGATTAAAAAATCACAACACTTCACACGACCATACCTCACAATAAATTAAAGACTAAACTTTTTTATATCATAGACAGTTGCTTCGTCAACAAATATGGTAAAAGGAAATAGTCATATCTAGTGATCGATCATCCCAAAAATTATTTTGTTAAACAACACTCTGATTCCATGCACAAGTACTCTGAAGTTGAAATCAAAAAGATCTAGAATTCCTCAATTACAATATCTTCGAAGCCTTTTGTGATCAGGTCTTCCAACAGCCTGTTGGAATTCCCATGGGCACGAATTATGCTCATTTAGCTGACCTGTTTTATATTCTTATGAAGCAGAATTCATTCAAAAGCTTCTACATCAGAAGAAAATATCTTTTGCCGTGGCCTTCAATTCGACTTTTAGATATATCGACGACGTTTTATCTATTAACAATGATCATTTTCATTCATATGTCGATTCGATATATCCCAGTGAAGTTGAAATAAAAGACTCCACAGAGTCTTCCACATCTGGAAATAGATCCTGGCGGCAAACTAACAACTCAACTTTATGACAAACTGGATGATTTCAGTTTTCAATGTTATTGTTTTGTGAAGTTTACTAGAATAATTGTGTAAAATATACGTATTAAGTCCTTCCATTCAAAAATGATTCGAATAGACAACGAATTGCGGTTTACATGTTATATAAATTCAAGATTTTTTTTTACATGTTGGACGGATACAAGTTTATGATTCTTATCAGTTTTATTCTTTTACAGACAATTTAGCTTTTTGTTATTTCCATTCAGTGAGGTTTAAAACATTGTTCACTTCGTACAAAATAGCACCGTGGGGATCCGGGTTGATAGAATAGATCCTCAGTACCCCTTGCTTGTCGTAAGAGGCGACTAAATGGGGCGGTCCTTCGGATGAGACCGCAAAAACTGAGGCCCCGTGTCACAGAAAGATCCCTCCCTGCTCAAAGGCCCTGAGTGCCGAGCATAGGCCTAATTTGCAGCCCTTCACCGGCAATGGTGACGTCTCCATATGAGTGAAAGATTGTCGGGCGGAACGTTAAACAATATATAATCAATCAATCAATCGTACAAAATGATCATACAGAAAAGCAAAAGTTGTAGGAGATGCATACGACTATGATTTTGTTACATTTTGGCATTAATAGAGTCGTAAGTGTTACTTACAACAATTTATATCGCTAAAATAAAGAAATGAGATGTCGTATCTGATATATTTCACCTTTTTATTTATTATTACATAGCTATATAAGTTAAAAAGCGCATTATTAATACCTGTAATATCACATAGATTCCATGATTTTATGTACAAACAATAGTCTTCAAGATAATTTGCACAAAACAGTTTTTTTTCTTTGCTACTGAAAAATCTGAAGATTCTAGTTACGACCTTTTCATTCTATAACGTCGATATGTGGCGTTCAGACGGGTTCGTTTACTGGTGGCCAGATAGCTCAGCTGAGCACCAGACTATGGATTCAAAGGGGGGGGGGTGTTGAATCCCAGTCTTGTCTGTTTATTTATTTTTTCCTTTCTTGTTACAGTAGGTGTCATAGACCAGCCCCTTGTACTGACAGGTGAAAATGCCTACCAGGGGAAAATCCTGGGTTGATTCTTCAAGGTATGAAGACAACAGGTTTGAACGCCGGTGGCCAGATAGCTCAAATAGTAGAGCACCTGACTAGTGATTTGGGGAGTACAGGTTCAAACCCTGGTCTGTTTCAAACAGCATTGGAGTCAGATAGCTGACGTCACTGTAAGAAAGTCTTCTTCATATGATGTTGTTTAGTTTTTTGATCATTTTATTATATGAACATATACTCTTTAATTCGTAGACTGTACAAAATAAAACCAATTAACATCTCAAAAACTAGGACTTTTCTCAAACTGTGAAACACTTCCTATAAACAAAATAAGTGCCCCATGGGCCACATCACTCACCTGAGTTACTTTGGTCATGCTGTTGTTCAGCTGTTGTGATTTTTGAAAGCTCATTTTGTTAATATGTATTCCCATATTTTTTTTATCCTGGCACCAAAAGACATGATAAGGTCACAAAGTGAAAGATCATGGTATGAATTGTAAGATCTTGCCAAAAGGAATTTATATTGAATAGTTAGGTTAAGGAGGTACTGCCTAGGTTAGACTTTCTTTAAAATTGGTCAAACTCTAAGGTCTAGGTTTAAAAGAAAAGTCTTGTCACAAGGAATGCACATGTGAAATATGCGAGTCCTATCGCTCAGCATTAAAAAGTTATGACCAAGTTCCAGATAGACAGTACGAAAACAAGATGCAAAATTTGATACAATTCGTCCTTGAGTGAAGGGGATTCGAGTTTGTTCAAATGAACAAAGGGGAGATAATCACAAAAATGCAAAAATACGGTAGGGTCATTTAAAAACCTTCTTCTCAAGAACAACTGGTAGTAAAGTTCAAATTTACATGGAAGCTTTCTGACATAGTGTAGATTAAAAGTTGTTAAACGAATGCCCCCCCCCCCCCCCCCCAGGGATAGGGTGGAGCCACAATAGCGGATAAAAATTTTATATGTGAAAATATAGATTTTGTTTTAAATCTTCCTCTTCAGAATCAGCAGGCCAATTTAAATCAAACTTGGCACAAGTCACCCTTGGGTTAAGGTAATTCAAGTTTGTTCAAGGAAAGACCATGCCCTCTGTTGAGGAGGAAAAATCTTTAAAATGAAAAATAGGATTGCGTCATTTAAAAATCTTCTCAAGATCCACTTGGCCAGTAGAGTTAAAATTTACATTAGAAACTTTCTGACGCAGTGCAAATTTGTAAAAATCATATCCCCCGGGGGTAGAGTTTGGCCACATTAGGGGATCAGAGTTTTATATACAAAAATATAGGAAAAAATCTTTTAAAATCTTCTTCTCTAGAACCACAGAGACAATTTCAATCAAACTTAGTACAAATCATCCCTGGGTAAAGGGAATTCAAGGTTGTTCAAATAAAGGGCCACGCCCTCTTCAAAGGGTAGACAATCACAAAATCGAATGGGGTCATTTAAAAATCCTTTTCTCAAGAACCGCTGGGGCTTCAAAGTTCCAATTTACATTGAAGCTTCCTGATATAGTGCAGATTCACGTTTGTTAAAATCATGGCCCCCACGGGTAGGATGGGACCATAACAGGGGGTCAAAGTTTTATATGCGAAAATATGGGAAAAAATCTTCATAACCACAGGGCCGGTTTCAATCAAACTTCGTACAAATCATCCTTAGGTGAAGGGGACCCAAGTTTGTTCAAATAATGGGTCATGCCCTTTCAAAGGGGAGATAATCACAAAAATGCAAAACTAGGATGGAGTTATTTAAAATATTTTTCTCAAGAACCACTGGGCCAGAAAAGTTCCAATTTACATTGAAGCTCATTTTGCTCAAAGATCGTAAAATTACTATTTTCCCCAGAGCTTTCGCTAATTTTGTTGCATAGTTGAATGTATAAACATTGCAATAAGAACACATTTCTTAAGTTGAAAATTCTCATTTAAATGCAAAAATTAATAGTTTTCGAAGGCCCTTTTTTAACAACATTGAGACTTCCTCTTTCGGTCTTGGGACGCATGCGCACGGAGAGTAAACAATCCAGTGAGAGGAAGCGTACAATGGCTAAACCCAGAATTGTGACAGTGTATGCGAGATAAACGTTAAAATAGAACGAGATGCAACACATACGCAAACTAGAACTTGAATATACGCGAGGATGTCACTATGACACTCTAGCTACGAACACACAAGCAGGGCTTTAAACGTGGCGTGCTTTTAAAAAAAACCAACATTACTTGGTTATAGGGACATGAAAGGTATTCTGTTATAATAATGATTTATTATTATTACTTAATTATAAGAAGCAGGAAATAATTTTATACTCGAGAAGCGAGTGTGGACCCCTTTAAAGGGTATTCAAATAAGTTTTTATACAACACGTATGTTGTCATGCTGATGTGAAATGTACGAGTCAGAATGAAAAAACCATTGAATTCCTTATGATCTTTAAAGCGCAGTTGAGAGCAAATTAGTGAATTCCTAATGTCCAAAATTGTCAGTATTGTTATGATTTTTATTGTTTTATCGCATCACTAATCGCACATGAAATACAAAAGGTGTAAAGTGTTTTGTGTGTTCGAGACTAATTTTTGCGGATTCACACAACTAGCAATATATTTAAGTGGTCCTGGGGTAATAAGGGGAGTCGAACCTAAAGGGTGCTAAGAAAGTTCGTTCCATGATTTACAGCATGCCTAAAATTATTTATAAACAACTCATATACAAGTTTATATGTTTTTAATAACCAGATAGTCCACCTTTGTTTTTCAATACATTTTAAATTCTATTTGGCATTGAATGAATCAAAGAAATCAAATGTTTCTGAGGAATCTCTCTACATGCACGGTGAAGTCGGCATCGTAATTGGCACATTGTCGTTGGGCGCGGATCCTTGTAGGCCTCGCTGTCCAGAATACTCCATAGATTTTCGATGCAATTTAGGTCTGGGGAATTGCCTGGCCATTCTACTTTGGTAATAAAGTTTGGTAGATTATTTTCACACCAATTCTGTGTTAGCAGGGCAGTGTGAGGGGTCGCTCCATCTTGAACAAATGTGGCGTGTCCTGGATATTGAAGTAACTTTCGTTCGTCGATCCTACCACTATTTTTCTGTCGATTTAGAGTAGGTTTTAGTTCTTTTTGAAGGATATTGTTCACATAATAATCAGCATGAATAGTTTTGCCTGCTGGAACAATGTGATGTTTGGATAATCCCTGTACTCCCATCGCACCCCATACCATGACTTTAGCGCTCGACTTGACGCAGCTTACATCTGGAACCTCATATGACTGGGACCCCCATACAACATCGTCCTGTCGGTTCGGAACATGAAACAAATATTTCGTAGATTCATCACTAAAGATGTTGTTTTCCCAGTCTTCAGCCATCAAATGCTTGTGATCAAGACTGAACTCGGCATATGTATTTCATGACGTAATAGGCACTTTGTTTACATCACACTATAGTAACACAAGAGAGTGCACATAGGGAAGGATAACTGCTGATATAATGAAAAAAAAGTCTATAGAGTTACCAGTAAAAATTTGAAACAAAAACATGTCGTTTTTCTATTTAATTTTTCAAATTTACAAACGAAACGAACTTTCTTAACACCCTTTACATAAGTAAAGACTTAAAACACATATGCCTTGTAAAATCGTTTACCTTCTGCGTAAAATTGTCTCTACTAACTAATTTTACTGACTAAAAGAGTGTAAAATGTGACTTCACAATTAACTCTTCGTCGTGTAGTTATGCACAAAATGCGTATCGACTGTGAAGTCCGATCTGATAAATTGAAGTTATGATAATGGGGGGGGGGGGGGGGGGGGGGGGGGTGATTTCTTCATATCTTCTGCGGTCTAGTACCATTGACGCTTGCTTCAAGCTGCGTTCTTGTTATTAGCTGATTCGCTAGTTTTTATTATAATGTGAACTGTTTTACCGCTATAAACACAAAAGTCCAGAATTTCATAGTTTGAGCCTCTCGGTGATAATCAAAGTGTTGCTTACCAAACGACAGTTTCACCTTCAGTTCACCGAAGGCGTCAGTTCAAATATCCAGCCTAGCCGAATCTCAGCGGATATTGGGCTAGATCTAGTTAGAAGCGTCACGGAGGACTATTTGAAGAGGAACGGGGGTGGGCAACAGAAGATGTTGACTTCACAGAAAAATTTTCACAGGCAAACAAATATATAAAAGAAAAAAAGGTAGTTTTGTTCAAAACTCGAAATCTTAAATCGGGAGGAGGGGGGTCTTTACTTATGCCTTTCAATCATTACTCTATAAAAAGGTGGGCCAGTGGATACGCCAGTCAAGTGATACATCCGAGTTGTTTCCCTTTGGAGAACTCTTGTACATAGTAAGGTGCGAACATTTTTTTTTTTTTTACTAACGGGGGTGGGACAAATATTCATTACTGCATAATACGTAGTTTCATCACCCAGTTCGACTGATAAACAAATTAAATAAATGATAAGTATTCGGGGAATAATTAAATACATGAAATTCTTATTATGCCACGTTATTTCGTTACTCGTACGTATCATATCCAGGATATTACTTGCAAATATGACATTGTGTAATATTTCCACTTTAGTAAAATATTTATTTTGATAGTTTTTGTATTTCATACACTTTGCATATTTAAGCCGCTTTAATGCATTTAATCATCGTCCTCACTGACTGTAAGTCCACTATATTCCATTTTGGGTTTTTTTTTACTACTGATAGAGAATTATAGGGAAGGTTAGTTAATAAAAGCACTTATTTCATGCTTCTTGGGTTTCATTCAACTGTTGTCCCGAGGTATGCAATACACTGTGAAATCCACTTATTTTCCCTCCTAATTTCGACAACCCTTTACTTTTAAGATGCAGAGATGGGTGGTCGTTGGGAGACAGCAAATACAGTGTCGTCCCCGAGACAAACAAGACCTGTGGTTGACCTTCATATAACAAAAGGGAGGAGGTCGTTAGATTGGCGAGGAGGCCGAGATACTGTTTGTTATTGTGTGTAAGCGTACTCTGTCTGTAACCGTGTCATTAAATTCATTTCACCGACACCGGGTATTGCTACAGTCGAAGCAAGGACGTTAAAAGTACATGTAATAACACATCAAGACGAGAATTCCTTCTGTTTAACCCAGTGTTTTTGTGCATCCGCTGATACTACAATCTTGTTGGAATGTTTCCACGATGTAAAGACTTATCACCAATGACTTAGAGTTACGAGAAATTATGTGGATTTTGTTTTTTATACCGTAAAGTTAAGCGCCTGCTGCCTGTATAGCAGAGGAGTCGTCCTCTATTTTTTTTACTCGAACCAATTTCTTGTGACATCGGCCTGAATTAGTACCAGTATTGCTAATTTCTTTCATAACATCGACGTCTATGGACTAAAACTTATTTCAATGTACACATCATTGTATACTATGGTCATTCATACCGGGAAACAGTGAAATAGATACACTTTTCGTAATTTCTTTTTACATTAGTTGTCACTTTTTGGCTCATGGTATCGATAAATCTGTATTCCTATCTAAAGTCTTGCAATATTATATTTGAAAGTCGTGAAATCAACATCGTTACAGCGGGGAAAAATGCTGAGGATCCATATATCGAAATTAAATTCAACTAAACCTTTTTTTATAGTCAAAGTGTGATTTCTTATTAATATATACTTGGTCACGGTAGCCGATTGATCAGGTCGCTCGCTTGATCGGAAATTTTCGATCATGCACTGGGTCAAACTTGCTACACTTAAACGTGGCAGTAATTCTTAAAACTGCACCTGAAATTTAAAGTGAAGTTCACAGGTCTTTTGTATATGACCTTCAAAATGGCAGCCCCGTGTCATGGTGGGCGTTGCCACGTTAAAGGAACCCTCACTGCTACAGCCGTAAGCGTTATGCTGGGTTAAAACACTTCAAGTTAGTGACGTCAACGTCTCTCCATGAATAGAAATAATATGGGACGTTCAGAACAAAAAATAACATACAAACAAAACTTATCAATCAGAACAAAAGGTATTCTCTTTAGAGAAGTGGATGTAGGCTATGCCTACCCACTTCTCTGAAGAGAATAAACAAAAGACAACATCAAACAAACATTATCAGTCAGAATAAAAAAAACATACCAACAAACGTTATCAGTCAGAACAAAAAAAAAAACCCCAAAAAACCAAAAAAAACAAAAACAAACACAACCCCCCCCCCAAAAAAAAAACCAAACAAAAACAAAATAACACCCCCCCCCAAAGCAAAAAAAACAACAAAAAACAAAAACAAACAACAAAAAAACAAAACAATAAAAAAAACCAAACAAACATACAAACAAACGATATCAGTCAGAACAAATAGCAACATACAAACAAAAGTTATCATTCAGAACAAAATTCACATATTTCTCGGTGTGATTCACGGCTCTTTCGGATATGACCTTAAAAACGGAGGTTACGGTAGGCGTTGGCACGTTAAAGAACTCTCACTGCTACGGCCCTGAGCGCTAAGCATAGGTCTAAATTTGTGGTACTTCATCTACAGCTGGTGACGTCTCAATATGAGTGAAAAATTCTCGACGGGACGTAAAACAAACAATCAATCAATCCTAGAACCCCATATCTCGTCTATGATGATAAAGAAATAGCTAATACAAAGGATGTAAAACCTTTTTGAACTATAAAACTATCCATAAAGAAAACGTGGTGCCTCCGAAATATTGTACATGTACGTATAGTAATTCACTTGAAGTTTTTGGTATTTGGAAACATGCAGAAAAGGATACAGGTTTTCTATGATCTGATACAAAATTCTTATAACGACAGTCAAGTTTATACAAGCGATGGCACAATTCCTTAGTGTACATCCGCAGCTTGAACACAGCTCCCTCAATTTTCGCCCTTGTTAAGGTTCAAGTCAAAATATGGCTGAGGCAAAGTAATCGTGGAAAATCCTCTCTGGGTTCGGGAGTTTCCGTATGAGATAAGGGTTGCATCAGTTTTGCGATCATACAAATTACATGGCTGTATGGTCTTTGTTGATACGGAGCTAATGGGAAGCTCTCCAGTAGTTTGTTTTATGGGTTTACAGGAGAACAGCGTAATCAAAATAATGACATGTGTAGTAGAATGTAATACTGGAGCCCATCCTACAAGCTTGATTTTGAATAAACGATATTCATTTAAAACAAATCCCTTTCTTCAGGCAATGCTGGAGGGGCGTGTTTATTGTGTGAAAAAAGGTGAAGATAATAAATAGCGAGCATTCTCGTAAAACCTATAAAACAATACTGCAAAAACGGGAACATCAGAGTGGGTTCAGGTGCTTAGATCGGTCACATCGCTGTGAGCCCTATCCTTGTCAGATAAACTCAAGATTAGATTGTGGAGAATGGCTTAAAACTTGATATGAAACACGCCAGGTAGCACTCGGCCCAATGGCAGGTTGTATGCATTTGCAAAAAGTTGATTTTAAACGAGACTGTTGAAACCTCTATAACACCAGCTTATTTGTCAGTAACCAGTCTTTATCATATACAGAACATGCTCTTGCTTATCATGAGGGGAGGGACCTCCGTGGCCGAGTGGTTAGAGCATCGGGCTCAAAATCACAAAGCCTCTCACCTCTGTCGGCGCGTGTTCGAATCTCGGCCGCGGCGTTATGTGAGCAAGTTTGCCAGTTTACTTGCGGAAGGTCGGTGGTCTCTTCCCAGGTACATTGTATCTGGGTTCTCTCCTCCACCAACAAAAACTGGACGCCACCAGATAACTGAAAAATTGTTGAGTGTGGCGGAAAGCAATAAATAATCAATCAATCATGAGGGGAAAAGATGGTCACAGCTTCTGACCATACAGATTTAATTGCAGACGTTTCATATCTCAAGAAGCTTAATGATTCATCTGCAAACGTTACTATTGATATTTATTCAATGTACGAGGGCGAGTCAATAAGTATCCAGTCTATCTCATTTCCGGTTGACCGAGACAATTACGATTTTCATGTCTTGTTTTAATAAATGTTTTATACCTGGGTACAAAATTGCGTATTGAGTCATTCTTTAATAAGATATTGAATGTCAAACATGGCTAGTGATGCAAAGGCATGTTTTTTGTATAAAAATGAGTACCGTGCTGTAATTCGGTTCTTGTATTTTAACAGGTAAAACAGGCAGAGAAATATACAGCGAGTTATGGGTCTTCTGCATCATCTTATGTTCAAGTTAATTCCGTGCAGGGGAATTCAAACGCGGTAGAACAGGCCTGGACGCCCACTGGATGCCACCGACGAAGAAATGTGTAACAAAGTTCGGGATCCGGTATATTCCGATAAGCGAATTCAGGTGGAAGAAACTGCGCAGGCGTTAGGCATTTCACATGGTAGCGTTTCAACAATCTTACATGATCATTTAGGTATGGGGGAGCTAACAGCCCGTTGGATACCCAAACCCCTTAGCGATGAGCAAATGGCAACCAGTCCATCAGTATAAAGCGTGTTGGGTTAAAAGATGATTTTTTTTTTGCGTTTGGTGACTGTAGATTAGACTTGGGTTCATTATTATGGGCCAGAGAATAAAGCTTAGAGTCGTCAATGGGTAGGGCTGGGGTCCCCGAGGCCAAAAGTGTTCAAGACCCATCTGCTGACAAGGTGATGGCCACATTATTTTGGGACGCATAAGGCGTTATTAGGTGGACCTTTTACCCAAGGGAAGTACAATAACTGAGAAGCGCCATCTGTGACTTTTTCAGTTCTGGGCTGATGGCACTTGAACTCTGTAAACGAATCTTTAAACGTCCCGAATCGAGAAATAGGAGAAAATTACGCTTGGTTGAGTTAAATTAGAACATAAAAACAATCAAGCCCAGATTGATCTCTCATTAAAGGTACAAACGTATTAATCAAGGTCAACGTGGTTGATGTTTAAATACTGGCAATATATAATAAACTATGCATCATAGACTATTAAATTTTATTATCATCCCAGATGGAAGGAATATGTCTACTCTTGATTTAAACTTAAGTTTACTCTTGATTAATTGTTTAGATCGTGGAAGCATTGCGTGCGCCTTCTTCGCCTGTGGCATGATCGAAAACAGTGGTTAAATTGACTAAATAGACTGTAAAAAGGGATTAAAATCCACCCGTGACGTCATTTTTTAGTTCAAACGCTCCATTACTTTTCAGGAATGGATAGTTTCAAACAACAAAGGAATTACTACTTAAGTATTCTGTGCATTTGGATTTCCTCTTGTTCTATTATTCCTCACTACCCCTTTTCCAAATGAAATTTGTACTTGAATGAAACGCAAAATACATCAAAATATTTCATTACGAAAATAACTTCACACATCGAAATTCGAACACACACCTGTTTGACTCTTCCATTTAAAGTCCGACGCTTTACTTAGTAGGGTTGTTAGTCGGAATACGAAAGATTAAAAACAGTACCTTAACATAGTCCTATACATTTTATAGAAAGAAAAAAAAGTAAAGAATAATGTTTAATTATAGATACACATGTATCTACGACCAAGAAAAGTTTAAAAAGTGTCCCTAGTAAAGGTGGATTTTAAGCGGGTCAATGTACTCTAATCATTCCATTCCTTAAAAGCAGTACAGTCGTAGGGGCTTTACCCGTGGGGATTCGTGTCATTAGAATATATCCTCAGTTGTCGTAAGAGGCGATTAAATGGGGCGGTCCTTCAGATGAGATCGCAAAAACCGAGTCACAGAAAGTGTGGCACGATAAAGATCCCTCCCTGCTCAAAGGCCACGAGCGCCGAGCATAGACCTAAATTTTGCAGCCCTTCACCGGCAATGGTGACGTCTCCATATGAGTGAAAAATTCTTGAGCGGGAAGTTAAACAATACATAATAAATCAAACAATCGTAGGGGCTTTTATTTACTAGATTTTTTGGTTTGTTTTTATTCAGAGGTTACTGTAGTATTGATGTTGTTTATTGTTATTTAAAACAAAAATTGGAGTATATGTACCCTTGAAATGTAGACCTCCTTGCCAATAGGTGTTAAACTGTTTCAGTAGCTCTCTGTGGGGAAAATAGTATAGAACAGTCTGTACTTATCTGGTACCTTGCACAATGTATTTTCAAAAACGTTATTTCTACTTGAATGTGACTGAGATGCTTGAATTATCAAAAGAAAAACTCAAAAATAAGATGAGGAATTCACAGGCGGAAGGACAGGATTGGGACACGATTCAGTGGGAAAAGACACAAACGAAAGATAATAAAAAAAAATCGAAGCCTAACTCAGATGAGCTACGCATAAAATCCAGATTCAGGGTATTTCAAATTTTTTTTACTGACTAGATAAATCTGCATCGCCAGCGACGTCTCGTGTCAGTTCGTTATTCGTACGTCGTTCCTTCCGACAAACAGTATATCTAGTGTGCAGTATTTCTAAACGCTATCTGTAATGATTTTCTCAATCGATGGAGACGCTGTTCTCAGTTTTGTACAGACAGGGACACCAAGTAAGGCTAATTTGCCACAAAGCATGACCGAGATTGCTACCAAAGAATAAAACGTTCAACAATTTTTTTTTCTATATTGTTAACTTCCACCAATTTTCTGCAGGGAAGATTTAAATTCATTAATAGGGCATCGTCCTATGAGGGGTAAGACGATGTTTGCAGGGTGCATTGCCCGGGAGGTCGTGTCCCGCGCCTTAGAATTGGGTGGTCAAAGACAGATATACTGTGTACAGAAACAATTGGTTTATTCTCATCAAATTACAGTGTGTAAAAAATACTGAACATTGAAGTAACCATTTTACAGTGTGGAGAAAATATAACAAATTCAAATAATACCATTTTAAAGTGTAGAGAAAATAGAACAAATTCAAGAAGTATAGATTGATTGATTGTTTGTTGTTTTCGCCACACTCAACAATTTTTCAGTTATCTGGTGGCTCCATTTTTTATTGGTGGAGAAGAGAACCCAGATACAATGTACCCGGGAAGAGACCACCGACCTTACGAAAGTAAAGTATAGAAAAAAATATAACAAATTCAAGTCATTTTAAAGAGTAGTGAAGATATAACAAATTCAGGTAACACCATTTTAAGGTGTAGAAAAAATAGAACAAATTCAAGTAATACCATTTTAAGTGTAGAAAAAATAGAACAAATTAGAGATTGTTTTTGTGAAATACAAAAGCCCCCCTTCAATTGAAAGTGCTCCAAATTAAACCTCCTTTCATTAACGTACTGCATGGTATGGACGAGAAGGAAAGCATGAGCAGGAACAAAAAAATATTCACAACTTCTATAAGCCATATAATAGGAGAAGCTTTCACAAACTATTTTACATCCTCCAACCTTCTTAGATCCACTATAACTCTTAAGAAACAATTGTCCAGTGCCGACAATATGCACATCTACAAATGGCAATGAAACACTTGCAACGTTTCAAGTCTATCCGACCAGCCACATAGGAGGAGAAACGTTCAATCGAATAATTGACAGACAGACCACGTAACACCACTTTACAGTGTAGAAAAAGATAACAAATACTAGCAATACCATATTATAGTGTGGAAAAAAATAGAAGAAACTCAAGTAACACCATTTTAAAGTGTAAAAAAAATAATAACATGTGCGAGTAATATCATTTTAAAGTGTACAATAATAATAATAAATCAATGAATCAATAAAAATCAAAAAGCAATATTTTCACCACACTGATGCTCTCGTCAATTGAATTGAAGAGCTTGTCAAATCAATTATTGCCCTCATCAATTCAGTTGATGGGCGTATTAATTCAATTAATGAGAGCAATAATTGAATTGAAGTGCGCATTAATTTTACTGACGAGAGCAAGAATTGATTTGATGCACACACTAATTCAATTAATGAGAGCAACAATTGATGATATTTTCAAAGAATTAAGACATCTTTAATTATTTGAGTTTAAGTTAATTTGGCGCTGGATAAATATAACTACTTATCGAGGATTGAAGTTTTTGTTACTTTAAAATGCAATAATAATTATCGTTGTCGTTTGTTTCGGGATCAATTTATTTCATTTATATGAAATACAAAAATGTGTGCAGTGTTTTGTGGATTCAGTACTATTTTTGCGGATTCACACAAGTAGTAACATATCCAAGTGGTCTTGAGGTGACAAGGGAAGTTGATTTCAGACAAGTGCAAGTCCGTTAAAGTAGTTATCTTTCTCCGTAAAGTTGTCCCTGCTAACGAATCTTGCTTACCATTACAATTAAAATATTTTAATTAAAGTATGACTTCACAATTAACTCAAAATGCCTATCGTCAGTGTGGTTTAATCTAAATAAAATAATAATAAAAGAATATAATTTCGTTCGTATCTTCTGCGGCCTGATACCTTTGCGTCAAGTTGATTTCTTGTTGATTACTGAAGATGTATGCCGAATGAGTTTGTTCTTGGTTGTTGAAGATCTATGAACTCAGGTGAGCGATATGGCCCTTATGCATCTCTTGGGCTAGGCTCAGTTGCCATTTACAGATTTGTATTTTTTACCCCCCTTAAATTGGAGATTTGGGGCATACTGTTTGTTGAGTGGATGGTAACAGGGCTTTCAGATTTCACACGTGTATTCTTTCCTTTGGTGCCAGAATTGTTTACTTTGTGACCGTCACCCTAAAGTTTGACCTAACTACTTAAAATTTTTTTTTTACCCTAAACCATAACTGTTGAATTTTTTAGTTAAAGGGATTTCACATGTGTATTCTCTGTGATAACACTTTTCCTAAAGTACTATAATTGCTATCGTACGGGGGCATCAGCGTAATGGGAAAAGAGTACCAATTCATTTCCCATAGACCTCATTACTAACATTTGGTCCTCTCACTAATTCACGAAACGAATTTTAGATAAATGACCGCCAGGATTTCAAAGTTCATCCCAAGTGCTAATAAAAAGCTAATAAAAACCGACAAAAATTATATAAGGTATTAGCCAATCACGCTACACCTAAACATTTTTGGGGTAAACTGCGTCCGAGTAATGCATCCAGGGTCTGGTACTCCTTCCAATTAGGTCACCTGATTCATTCAGATGACCTTACCAGTAGTTTGATTGGTCTCGAACTTTTGAGAAATAGCTACTTCTCGCCATATTCAACCACTGGGGCTTCTTATCCGCCCTATTCTCTTTTACTCATACTGTTATATCATAGTCGTCGGAAGCAAATATAAAGTGAGGAGGGGGGGGGGGGGGGGGGGGGGGGGGGAATCAACACAAAAAAAACAACAAACCAAAATTCTATGTCGAGCACACACACAAGCTAATTCCTATTGACTATTGACTTCGTATACAAATTGTAACTGAAACTACGTTACTTGAGTGAGCTGCAGGAATTGGCTATTGGCTCATCAAAATGTCAATTTTTCAGTCCTTTCATTGGAATTTTTCAAAAACGGATAGTCTGTGTTCATTCTCAGTAACAAATTCATTTGTCACGCCCCGTAGATCCAGATTCTCCGTCTCTTCTTGACATATTTCAAGGTATCACACATGTAATTATTTCCACTATATATTACTATAGAGGGGGGAATATCACTAAAAATCAGTTTACATTATTGATGGCAAATAATGCACTCGGAAATATTCTATGTTACCTCTCTCGTCTGCTGACACCAGGAAAAAAAAAAGACACCCTACAAGGCATCTTCGAAATAATTTTACCCACAAACAAGATTACCCTCAAATCCACGTGTTTTTCACATGTTTGTAAACAAGGTGAGTGCACCTCAGGAAGTAGCCTCAGCTACCAACATCAAATAGTTCCACTGCAAACAATTTATTATTTCTGCAAATTAAAAAAAAATTTCCTAATCAGGGGTACAAACAATAAGAGAAAAGAAGAAGGGGAAATGAGAAAAATCACGTATTAAACAAATTATTCTTTTAAATATGCGGAACTACAATTGACTAAGTTCATTTTCATTGGACAATTACCGGTGTGATACCTATACGTGAAGGATCATAAGGTTATTTAGTCTAACCTGGGTCATAGTTGATCGCAGATGCGATTTGATGCGGCGCAGTGTGCTGAAAATTCTTTCGCTGGTAGCATTTCAATCAAAACTTCATTTTCGTTATACAGTAACATGCCTTCTGATTTGATTAATTCGGTTATTGCCTGAATGGAAGGAGTGATGTCTTTGGGGAGATTGCACCTGAGTGTTTGAAACTGAATTCTCAAATATTTGGCATTGATGTTTGTACCGTGAAAATTTGTGACCAACTCAAATTCCTTATCAAAGTTTTCTCCTCTGGCCCCATTCAACGATAACAATCCAGCTGCATATATAAGGCATATCCCGGCTGATTACAATTATTTCTAATGCTATTCACAAGTAAATCAATTGCCTCAAAATATTTAACTCTGTACAAATGTTTGCAAGTGTCGTGGTAATGCAGAGATCCCTCGTCTTTTTTATTTTTCGGAGGACGTCTTCGGCGAGGCACTGCAGGACCATCAATATCAAAATATGTGGCTCCTTTTTTTTTTTTTGCATCCTCATAGAATGAGAAAAAAGCTTCGTATGTTCTAAGAAACTCCAGAGTTTTCACCGGAGAGCCATTTTCTGACCTTCTGCAGAGACAAAGTTTTTGTCTGAAGGGCTTTCCGAAGACTATCGCTATGACGTAGCAACTGTTCACCCAACAGACAACCAAAAAGAAAGTCAAATTTGCTCATGTAGATCATAACCCCTCTTATTCTGCTTCTCATATCTGAAACGTTTACATACTCCATCGATTCCTCTCATACGCCAAATAATACCTTGTAGTTAAATATTACACACTGAAGAGCACCAGTCCAAACTGTCCACCTTGTTGGACACAAAACTCCTATTCCAGGTGATGAAGTCTCTAAATTCTAAAATTTCTTCAAATTGTTAACAATTGCTTCTCTTCTTGGCGACTCTTTGGTCAATTATGTTTTTTTTTATGCATTACTTCAAGGGCATTTCTCATAATTGTAGACAGGTCGCGGTAGCTCAGTGGTTAGAGCGTTCGCTTCGTAACCGGGAGGTCGTGAGTTCGAGCTCCGCTCGTGCCATGGCCGCGTCAAACCCAAGACGAAAAATAGGTAGTGATTGCTCCTTCGCCAAACGCATCTAGAAGTGAGGATCACGGGTCTTTCAGATATGAACTTAAAAACGGAGGTCCCGTGTCACTGTTACGGCCCTGAGCGCTAAGCATAGGTCTAAATTTGTGGTACTTCACCTACAGCTGGTGACGTCTCAATATGAGTGAAATATTCTCGACGGGATGTAAAACAAACACACAAACAAAACAAAACATAATTGTAGATGACTTAACAGCGTCAGAGCATGCCAGGTTTAGAGCATCACCATAGCAAGGTGAATAAAGAGTCCTGCTCTCTTTCTCTAAAATTTGCGTTGCAACTCCACCTTTTGGCCCTGCCATCAAAGCAACCATATCATAACACTGACCCCATAAATTATCAAAAGGAATATTGAACCTGGTCAAAGTATAAGTGATTACAGAAACGATTGTATCGGCTTTAATATCGTCGACTTCATAAAAGCCAACAAAACTTTCGTGTGGTACAAAATGGTCATCGATGTATCGGAGACAAATAACGAGCTGTTCTCTAAGAAATGTCAGTAGTCTCATCAGCCATAATGGTTAGAAATTTGACATTCTCTAAATCGTTCATAACATTTCTAAGAACTTGGTTGGCCATTACTTTAAGTGCGCTGTTTTGAACTTGTGCTGAAACATATTTGTCAGTTTTCCTCTGAATCCATGCCTGCAAAACAGGATCATCCTCTGTCTGCAGTTTAACTATCTCGCGAAAATTAGAAGAACTCTTCTGTTTCCCCCTGATTGGAATATTTTGTTTTGCTAGATATCTTAAACTCCCAAGTATTTTCAAGAAACAATCTATGTATTCTCTTTTCTGTTCCGAGTGTTGTTTACTGAGAGACTCACCAACATCCTTCAATACTTTTGGAAGTGTAAACGATCTCTCAACTGCCTCTCTATGACACTTGCTGATGGTATGTTTTTCGAAGCGCATTGTGGCGTTCTTCCAGTTACGGAATCCCGTTGACAAAAATGCCTTTTCCTTATCATGATTGAACAACATACCACCCTTGTAAGCTGTTATACAGCGGAAACAAAATGCTGCACCTAAGGACACATCATAGTTGAGCTATTTCCATTTATCACACTAAGATCCCTGAAAAGACCTTTTATTACCCCCCCCCCCAAGCTTGATAAGGAGGTTTGTAATTGGTGGGTCTTTTATATCAGGTGTAGGGCATCTGACAGCATGTTCAACGTTTTCTGTTCCGTCCTTGTCAAGTTTTTGCTTTTTGGGAGTTGAAGTATTACTTGGACTATCTCAAGCTCAGACTTCTCACCTTTTAGATCTCCATCACCCATTCTGAATGTAGAAGGATTTTCGAGCGTATACCGAAGCCCCACTTTATAACCGCTTTCCAAATCAGAGTTGCTAGGGTTTCCTGAACCCTCGGTAAGAATATCCGATGGAACGCAGAGAACAAAGCGGTTAGAAGACCAATACCGACGTACCACATTGGATGTACGAGTCCACATTACATATATTTATATTTCATTCGAAGACTCCCCGTGGGGATCCAGGTTGTTAGAATAGATCTCCAGTACCCCTTGCTTGTCGTAAGAGGTGACTAAATGGGGCGGTCCTTCGGATGAGACCGCAAAAACCGAGGTCCCGTGTCACAGCAGGTGTGGCACGAAAAGAAAAAGATCCCCCCCCCCTGCTCAAAGGCCATAAGCGCCGAGCACAGGCCTAAATTCGCAGCCCTTCACCGGCAATGGTGACGTCTCCATATGAGTGAAAGATTGTCGAGCGGGACGTTAAACAATATTTAATCAATCAATCATTTGAAGACACATCGTAGTCATTGAACGGTTTTATTAGCTCATTATGGCAGTCTCTGTTGATAGTAGCATTATTATCTCTGGGGGAAATGCTTCGGATGGGCCTACAAATTGCATTGAAAATAGCATAAATGTGCAGCAACGAAGAATACTCGCCTCACTTTGCAGTTTTAAGAATTTCATTCTGCAGAGATGTTGCTGCATTACCAGTTACTCTGCATTCATCTGAAAGCGAAGTCTCATAAAAACATGGCATCAAGATTGCACGTTCCGATAGTTTGCCTGAAACTTCAGCGTTGAAATACCATTTCTCATTATGAACCAGTTCAAATAAAGTTCTAACTCGCATTTCATCATGTTGCTTTTCACATCCAAGTATTGAAAGGGAAACTGAGCAGTAAAACAATTACCACCACCTACTACTTTCACTGGAATTTGACCTTGAGGAGCGCCAGAAGGATACAAGGTCAAAGACTGATCGTCTTTGAAAATCTTGCTTTCAAAATCGCTCCAAGATAGGACGGTAAACATACAAACTTTTTGCTTTTTCTTTTCAACATGAATGGAAATTTTAGTGTTGCGCACCTTTTCGTTGATGCATTCAGAGCTTCACATAGTATTTTCTTGGAAAATTATACTCTGGAATTGCCATCCATTGTGAATCATTACATCTTTCAGTTCAGTATCAATCACAAAAGTTAAATAAAGATGATCAAAAAGGTATAAACAAAATTCTATCAATGACAAGATTGTAATATAGACAAATAAAACTTATAATGATAATGTGAACAACTAATATGACAGGACTTTTTGATTGTTTCCCGCCACACTCAACAATTTTTCAGTTATCTGGTGGCGTTCAGCTTTCGTAGGTGGAGGAGAGAACCCAGATACAATGTATCCGGTTGAGAGACCACTGACCTTCCGAACTGGCAAACTTTCTCACATATATCGGCGCGATCGGGATTCGAACCCGCGCCGACTAGAGGTGAGAGGCCTTGTGATTTTGAGCCCAATGCTTTAACCACTCGGCCAAGGAGGCCCTTAATATGACAGGACGAACTACGTATACGGGGTGCCATGTAAAAGTTAAAGGTAGTTTTAGAATGATACTGCTCAGGTTAATTTTTTCCGGATTAAACCCCTTAGTGGTGCAATTTAAATGACTGATTGATTGATTATTTGTAGTTTTACGTCCTGCTCGAGAATCTTTCACCCATACGGAGACGTCACCAAAGGGCTCTAAAATTTAGGCCTATGCTCGGCGCTCAGGGCCTTCGAGCAGGGAGAGATATTTATCGTGCCAAACCTACCGTGACACAGAGCTTCAGTTTTTCCGGTCTCATGATCCGTAAGTCGCGTCTTGGTTACAACACGCAAAGGGATGCTGAAGACCTATTCTAACCCGGATTCTCACAGGCCGTGCAATTTAAATGTTATAAACTTAATTAATAACAGCAATATTATCAACTTTATTTTCAGTTAAACACTATTATATACAGTTTAAATGAAATGGCTAATTTAACGAGAAATGATCAATGCCATAAATACAAAGTGAAATCAGAGAATTGAGCTAACTCTCTGCCAAAAATGTTTGAGGGGCAAAGTCCCAATTTGCAATGCACAAGAGCCGATCTAGAGGGTTGGGGTTGGGTCGGGAGGTGGATGGGGTCTGCTCCCCCGAAATTTCCAACTGAAAGAAAATATAGTCATCTTTCACCCTAGTATCGCGTTTAATATTGCTTCATCAACTCTCTCGATCGACTTTATTCGCTCACTGGGGACGATTTCAAAATTCAAGGTCATAATATAATATGAAAATTACCGTATTGCAATTTTGGGTGCAGATTTCGCATAGTCTACTATCTGTAAAAACGTGGAAATTCCGGAGGCTTCGCCCTGGAACCTGGTTCCAGATCTCCGGCCTTTTGGACCCCCCTCCCCTGATGAAAAAAGCTGGATCTGCGCCCGATGACTGTACTATGCAAAAAAAGTGGGAGGGGTGGGGGTAAGACCCCCCTCCCCCCGGTTTCGACGCCTATGTAACTTATAAAACAAACAAAATATTCTTCCCCCAGTATACACCCCCTCCCCCAATGCATGTGTCATGCTTATAATACTTGTGTTCATGCAAACTTGTCGTGAAATGAAACAAACTACATGCGGCCGCTATTTCTTCTTACGGTAGAGGCACCCAGTCAAAATTGACTATTATGTGCCTTGTACTGTGTGACATGGATAGATGAACAACTGAAATACAAAAGGAAGGGAAGTATCAAGCAAACAGAAAAATTGAGAGCAAAAAGGAAAACAAAACTCAATGTCAAATGCTCAGAAGAAGGAAAGAGTTTTTAAAACTATTTACATAGTACATTGGAATTAAAAGAATATGGATTGAAGAACAGGCATACTTGCATGTTCTTTGAATGTACTGACTGATGGTGATGTTGTGATGTTTGGGGGGAGCCTGTTCCATTGAGTGATGGTGTATAGGTGTCTTTGTAAGCATGGATGTGTTTGAAGCCGGGTGGGTTGGGATGACGAGTTCGTGGGTCTTGAGGGATAAGATTAGATGGCTTGAAAGCTTGGCTCAATATAAGTATCACACCGATAATTGCCCAATCAATTGTTGTTCCGTATATTTAAAACAATAATTTTTTTTTCATGCGTGATCTTCTTTTCTCTTATTTCTTGTACACCTAATTAGGAAATTTTGTGTAATTTGCAGAAATAATCAATTGTTTACAGTGGAACTATTTGATGTTGGTAGCTGATGCTACTTCCCGAGGTGCACTCAGGCTGTTTACACACATGTGAAAAACACGTGGATTTGAGGGTAGTCTTGTTTGCAGGTGAAAAGTCTTAGACAATGCCGTGTAGTGTTTCTTTTTTTTTTTTTTTTTTTGTTTGTCAGCATACAAGAGAGGTAACAGAACATTTCCGACTGCGTTATTTGGCATAAATTTTATAAACAGATTTTTAATTCTTTTTTCCATTTATAGTAATATATAGTGAAAATAATTACCAGTGTGATACCTATAGATGCTACTGTATTCGCCATATACATGTACTATCCAATATACAGACAAAATGGAGAAAAAGGAACAAGGATTACTCGGGTAGTTTAAATAATACAACACAATGTGATCTTCATTCGATATTTCTCAATAATTTCTAAATGTTTCCGCCACCTCATGTAAAGAAAGTGGCAAACTCATCATTAATTAGTATACTGCATAACAACCCAGTTTGACAATGACTTTAGGCGGGAATTATCACAATGTATCCCGAGTGGTTCCGAGTAAATCATGCAGCATGCAGTGAAATCAATGAACGGAAACACTTAAATTTAAAAGGCGCATATAAACAAGTTACACGAGTAACTGGATAGACAAGCAAGGTAAGCGTACATATTTTGTGCCCTGAAACATTGTGGGTGTGGGTGACGGTGGGTAGATCTGACGTCACTGTCCGGTTGTCACTGTCGGTGATGGTAAACAAGTGTAGGTCTTCTAAGTAATCATTGTTAGTACCACAGGAACAGGTTATTTTGTCAGCAATAATAATAGTAGAGGTCTAAAACATACCAACCCCTATTAAAAAGCACAACGAATGAAACGAGTTTTTATTCAAAATAGCGCTGATTAAATTTGTGCTTTTTTCATCACAAAGTTCTTTCGGATCCAGTAATATCAAATATTTATGCAATTGATCCACCCTAAAAATAGTCCTGTGTTTTTGTTTTTGGCAAGCGGTAAATGTAGTACGACCGAAAGTCCAAGGTAATGATTATCTCGTAAAGTAATACAAGCTGTAACTGACGGTGAATAAATTGAAAAATAAAAGAATAGATATAAATATTTTTGATTGAGTATGTATAATTTCATAGAATCAGAATGAATCTGAAGCCATAAAACTCGTCGAATAACAAAAAAGTCAAGTCATGAATCATTCAGGTCCAGTGCAATCGATATAGCTTTATAAAACCATTTGAAATTGCTTGGTTTAGCTATTTCGAAACTTCCATGATAAGCAAGGGGTACTGAGGATCTATTCTAACAACCCGGATTCCCACGTCCCTTAGGAAGAAATTTGATTCAAAATTGTAAAATTTTAGGATTATTAAGTTGTTAAGCAACAGGTATCTAATCTACTGCATAGAATGAAAGTCTAAGAGGATCAACATAATAATGGATAAGCAATCAGATTCAAAGATTGCAAAGTCATCAAACTTGTGTATGTTTCAATTCACACAGGGTAGTGGACAGTTAACAACACAAAAGAAATTTTCTTTTTATAAAAATTCTTAAAACAACATAGTAATGTTATGAACTATAATAAGAATAGTGTTCTGGTTAGTTCAAAATATAAACATGTTCAAAAATTATGCGACTTTTTCGCTATGCTATTACATTTAAAAAATCCAGTCTAATACAATCTAAACTAGCTAAATCAAGCTATTTCAAATAGCTTTATAAAGCTATGTAGCTAAATAAGAGGTTGTACTGGACTTGTCATTGTCATTCCGTCAGTGTTATCTCCGATGTGCATTAACCTTGGTCCGAAGGTCTCTAGTTCGGAAAAAAGACGAAGGTGAGGCACTGTGCATGTATCAGTTTGTAAACAATTTAATATGCCAAATTTATACCTAATGCAATAATAAAATTTCACTTGAGTGGCACATTTTCGTAATTTAATTACTTTCTTACACTTGTAATATTTAAAGTCATTCATGATATGATGTAATATCAGGGCTCGACATTAACTCGTCCGCTTGTCTGGTACCAGCAGAAAAAAAATTCAGACAAGTGAATATTACTGGGCACTTGTCCGATTGGACAAGTGCTTTTTTATGTAAATACATGTATGTGTCCAAATAATAAAAAGAATGATTGGTGAAAAGTTTATTGGTAGTTCAAAGTTGGAAGCAATGCAAGAAAAATGAACTCTGATCCCGATATCAATTGTTATGTAAAATAATTGAGTCACACTCAATCAGGATCGGTATTCACTTATTGCGTACTACTTTCTATTTGTAAAGAGACATGGATCTTATGAACTTTGGATTCTCTAGATCATCATTGAGCAAACACGGTCATTGATTCAAGACAGGAAGTCTAGAGAAAATTTTGCTTTATGTGTTTGTTCTTATTATCAGTTGAATAAGAGAAAAAAATATCAAGCAAGCATAAAATGGACTATGTTTTAAGTAATACAGTTTCAAATTGACAATATTATTGGATCTCATTTGAAAATTTTTTGGACAAGTGAAGTTAAAGTTTGGACAAGTAAATATCTTTGTCCCTTGTATGAATGTACAAGTAGGAAAAAAAGTTAATGTAGAGCCCTGAATATTTTAAAATATATGCAATGTGTAGTTACCAATGTCAGTCTCCATCTTTGTATGACCTCGGTCTCGGTACAACCTGATTATGTGCGATAGTAATCGTTACCATGTCTGTGTATATGGCGTAATGGTGGTTTATACGAAATGCTCATTGTAGGTATGCTCTCAAACAATATTCCCTTGTTTGTTTTGCTGAATATTTCTTAAGATCTTGGGGATTTTATAAGTTATACTGATAAGTATCAATTGGTCTTAATTGAATAGTTGAAAAATATCATAAGTTACAGCTTGTATTGCTTTAACACTGCATGGAATAATACAATTTGCAGAGGGTTCTGTTAGTAACATAGGTACATAAAGAAAAATAAATTTCTTCAGAGAATTGTTTTACAAACGTACCAAATCAGAGTTTTCATCTGCCAAAAAGCATTAAATCTACTATATATATATATGTATGTATGTATGTATGTATTATGAGGTGTTTTTTCAATTTTATTGACTTAGTCAATTTCTTTTAGATTCTGTAATGATCTGTTCTCTCGCACAGAGACTACTGCATTAGTTTAGGAGAGGATGTAATGTGATCATCAGTCCCTTTGTCTGTCTGCCCATCTGTCTGTGGATATGATTTTGTTGAAAGATATGTCGTTCACATGCTCATGTATGTTGAATAGGAATCCTTGAAATAATATTTAAAAGTTATATGAAGCATATTTTAATATTCTGAGTAATGCTTTACTATAGTATTGCATTTACAGTAATTTGCTCTCAAGAATACAGAGTTCCTCTTCATGTCAAAAGGTTGTGTTTATTCTTCAATGAGCACAAATTCACCATTTCCCACCATCCGTATTGTGCCCTGCGAGGGGATATTAGTCCTGTTAGGACAGTTCTAGTTAACGATTGAGTTGTACCAGAGTCAAGAATTGTATTCTAAATTGTGTTTTAATGATATTGAATCTTTTATCAAAAATATTTTAGATGGTACATATTTCAATATAAAATTGGGTTCACAATTCAATTTCACAGATAAATGCAATCTCTAGACTGTGAAATAAATGAAAGATTCATAGCAAGTCAAGGTATTGAAAAAATTAGTGATGTAAATGATTTAGAAAATAAATAATATACATTCAACGTAGAATAAATAGGATAGAATAAATTTATTAATATGATTTATGCATAATCTTGGAATATGTCCAGACTTTTGTCAACAATAATCTTGATAATCTTTGGAGTTTTTCAAGAACTTCTAAAAATTACACCTTCCAGAAAAATACCAATCTTCTTAGAACTTTTCTGTAAGTCAGACATAGAGTTTTGGACCAAAATTTTACCCCCAAAAATCTGACTTGCAGTATATCTGCCTCCTCCTCTAAAACTTTTCACCATTAACAATTAAATGGTTTCATTAGAAGAAAAGGAGTCTTTCTTTGTCTTCTTTTTACATCACTTCCATTAAAAGTGATACAGGTATTATAAAGATAAGAATGTAAGCATTGTTTTTCATTGATTGACAGACATGTTCTACATTTTATTTTAATGTCTCTCATTGGCATGCATTTTGTGCAAGGGAGTTATTAATATGGGGGAAAACAGTAGTACTCAGAAAAAGCCCACTTTTATATAACCAGTACTTTGTTTGGGAGACTTTATAATCGGCACATTATGATCAATTTTCACTGTAATGGTATTTTGCACTATACAGACACTCAGCCTTTTGTAAACTTGGTTGGGTGGAAAAATTACAGTACCTGGCTATATTAATAGCCTTTTCGTGACTTAATTTTAGCAAGCAGAATTTATTTTTCGGTTGGATGGTAATGTATGGATAAACGGGATGTTTGGTAATTACACAACTGTGGAAGAGTGCTGAAAATTGATGTTCTGTAATGTCTTATTTCTTTTGAACAACAACACATGTATTTCAGCATTTAAATATGGTATACATGATTTAAATGATCTTCATATGAAACAGATATTATTTCTTTAGTAGTACATCTAGATTGAGGTGGTGGTGGGGTTTGCAACACTACTTGTGGAATAAAAAAAATTACCAAATAAACATCCCACCTGTGGTCTGATGATAAATTTTTACAATTTAGAAGCTGTAGCCTACTGTGTGGGATAGTAAAAGTTCCATTTGGGATCGAACCTGATCCACCCTAGAAATTGATTGTGAATTAGAAATTGAATGGAAAGAGAGTAAATATTTGCCTTCTCTGGCAAATGAATTAATTTGATACTGTACAAGAAATTACATGGTGATAGAAACCCCCTATTGGTTTATGATACTAAACATTGCATCATTCCATCCATCTAACAATTATCTATCTGATATGATGTTGACTATCATTATAACAGATGTATTCAATGCCTGCATGTGATGGTAATGTGAAACTGACAAAGACAATGTGTATGTAATCTGTATTTTTCAGTCCTGCTTCAGATCTGCTTGCTGAAAATATGATGAAGCTTTGGATGATTTCAATGTTTGCTATGACTGTCATAGGAGCCAAGACAGGGTAAGATTAACGACATACATGTTTCTGACGTTTTCTATCAAATTATTTTTTTTATTTCCTCAATATGAGGATTTCTTATTATAGTAGGTTTAGATTTTGTAATGTAGTAATATTACTGAATCTTTTACATCAGCCTGGGTAGCTCAGTGGTTAGATTACCTAACTTATATTGTAAGGGTCCTGGGTTTGATACCCTATTAATTGTTCCAAAGATTTTTTCTCTCCTTCTTTACTATGGTAATGCCCATTTATACAGTGGAGCTGAATGTACATTTTTACTTGCAATAACCAGGAACTATCAAAATGTGCTAGCTTGAAACCAAACACGGTAATGTGCTCTATTTTTTCCTGTAGGAACAAGGTGGAATGCAAGTGAATTGTATGTGAAATTTCATGAAAAAGGATATATTAATGATATGTCCTGAAGTTATACTCACTTAGTAGACTGCCTGTTCTGGTCTTAACTTAAGAGCTTTTATTTTGAAGTTTTTAGTTCATCTAAGTAAACTCTGGTGACCTATTGCAGTTGGACTTTGTCTGTTGTCATGTGTTGTCCATCATTCGTTAACAACTGAACAATTTTAACTTCTTGATAACTACCATTTCAGTTCTTTTTATATTTGATTTAAAGCATCTTTGGGACAATGCTGACATAAATTGTAAATTTTAGGACTCCTGACTTTGGGGCCACCAATGCTGAGGTTTTCTCAAATATGAAATTTCTCAGAAAATTTGAGTTTTTCTTGCCCAATTGTGTTTCCAAATAAATATTTTCTCAAACTCAGATGTCTTTTAGGTTTTTTCTCATATTTGAGAATTTTCTCAAATGTGCTTGCCACCAAAATATTTCTGAACTCAGCTGAGAAAAATATTGAGATTTCTCAGAAAATCCTGAGATTGGTAAGTAGCAACCTGAAATAAAATCTCAAATGTATTTACTCACAAAAAAGGGCTGCCAGTCAACACAGATGTTGTAGGAATTTTATCTAATCTTGGCTGAGATTCTGCTGGGCTGGATATGCACCAGTGATGAGATTAGAATCCATATTAATAACTATTGTGAGGACAAGGAGGATCCTTGACAGGTTCAGTCCTTTGGAAGGGTTGAGTGATGGAGATATTTTTGACATATTTCAGTTTTTCTTTGTCATCATTTTCTTCAGATCTACTGAACTAAAATTGTGATTCATGAATAAATCCTTTAGCAACACCCCCCCCCCCCCCCCCTTTCAAGTCTTGGTTTTTGCAATGGTTTTTTTCTGTATATTTGGACGGGTAATACTCAAGATGTTGAAAAGCACAAGTAGCTAACAAGTATCAATACAGCATTTCACAAGATAGCTGGTAAAGAAATTTCACTTCAAAATAGAATGTCTGCTACACTCAACTTGTACCTAGTGACCATGACTCTTACATTATTGCCTATCTTGAGCCCGAATTCAATAATACCTTACTGTAGATTTACATGTCAAAGACAATCTCATTACATTTAATTTCTCTATAAATGATTTTAAAAAATACTAGAATATATTGTATGTCAAAAACAACTGTACATGATAAATTATAACTGTGCCATCATGATTTAATGGGAAATTTAGGAGTGGATCTAAGTTTTGTCATTCTGTGAAACACAAATCACTGCGGAAAAGATCACTAAAATTCAATCCCAATCAGCCATCGTACATGTAGCCTGTCATAGGCATATCAATAAATGACTGTTCTAATTTGCATCATTTGCGATTTCCAGAGCGACCTTGTAATCCGATGTCATGATGTATAGTGAAACTGCAGATGGCTTCTACATATAACGTCATTGAATAATAAAAAATTACATGTAAAGTAAAGCGTTTCAAATAATGTAAACAACGAAGTGAAAGTGGATTTTATTTAAAATAAGGCTCCTTATAACAATGAAAACACATTGAGTTTTTTCTCAAGTCTCAATTCGCATGAGGCAACTCTGAGAAAGTTTGGTGGCACAGTATTTTAGCAGAATCTGCTGAGGTGAAAAGTGTGAATTTGAGTCAGAGTTTGAGTTTGAAATTTTTATATGTTGGTGGCCCAGAGGCCTGCACCCCTGGGGCCTGAGGCAGGGGAAAAACTATCAAAAATTTACCTTCTCTAGAACCACATGTGTAAGAAAAACCAAATGCATAGTGATGTGGAGCAGGGAATCCTCTACCAAAATTGTAAATTTCAGTAGAAGATCATTACTAGTAATGAGTTCAGTCTTCCATTACACTACTTTTTTTTGTTCACTTTCACTTGCCTAACAGAAATGGTCTGTTACTAATAAAGGTTTGGTTTGCTAATCTTTTACCATTTCTGAGATGTTGATTGGACAAAATCTGTTTTTAAAGATGAAAATTAGACATTTCTCTCAAACAGAAGTGAATTTTGAAAAAAAATATTCTATTTTACACTAGAGATGGATAATGTCAATAACATGTGAAATCATATCAAACACTTGATTTGTAAGCGAGATATCTGGGGACAAAGAAAGGAAGTTTTTCCTTTAAAAACTGAAAGTTGAGATATTTTAACTTCCAGTAAGTCTAACATTTTCTGAAAATGTAAAGGAGACCTACTTATACCATACAAATTTTATTTCAAAAACATGTATTTAAAATTTAATATTTTTTGTTCACTTCAGGTGACAACTGGCAATGACAACTGACATGTTTAACCCAGTACCTGACTTCTGTCATCCTTTAAAATTTGGTGACACTATCTTATATATAAACAAAATTATTGTTTTTTCCAAAAGTAGATATTTCAATTTCTGGTGGGGTTAATTTTTTTTTGACACTTCAAAATATACCTAATAAAGTGGTATACGTTTTAATTTGAAAGATTAAGTTTGAAATTTTCGATTTCTGTTATCACTTCCAGTGACAACCAGAAGTGATGGCCAACAATGTCAACTTAATTCTGCACACCTACAAAACCAGATCTATCATCTCTGAAAATTTGGTGACACTTTTCTTTTAATGTTTCAGGGGGGAAAAGGGTGGACAAATCTCTTTTGAAAAAACCCCCAGAAATTGGACATATCTCAGGAACGGAAGTGAATTTTTGAAAAATAACTGTATAAAGTTCATTTCAGAAGATACCTTTCCTGAAAATATCGAGAGAATCTAGTCGGCCATCTCTAAGAAATTGCTTAAAAAACCTGGGAAAATTGTCAATTTTTTCAACCACTACCTGTGTTGACGTGAAGTGATTGACAAAGATACAGACAATATTAGTAGCATGGATTATTACTAATCTATCACCCCTGCAAGTATCACCCTTGCATGTATCTTTATTCATTTCTGAGAAAATGAAAAAACACTGTCTAAATTTGTGAACCTCATATTTCATGACCGAAAGTGAATTTTACAAAAGCTTTTAACTTGATAACTATAATTCCAATACAAGACTTTTGAGATACGAATCCACTTTGACTTTTATCATGCATTGAACATAATTCAGGGCATGTCACTTCTGAAAATCTTACAATATAACAGCTACATAAACAAAATTGGAAGACACTATCTTTCCAAGAAAGGGATCACTACATTAACCATTCATAGGAAAACGCATTTGATTAAATTATGCAAGTTGGCAAGGGAAATAAATCTCGAGGATGTAGAAATGAAAGACATTATGCCGATAAGGATAAGGAAATCAGTAAAACTTCATGCCTTTTATCAAAGATACACATCTAAATGCATCCTTTTTCTATCTGCTTTACACCCAGGTACTGAGCACCAATAATGACATATATCGTCTGTTCTTCCTCTTTTTAGGACTGTGCATAGGTCTTAATGGACCATCTGCGAGCAAAACATTTGTATCAATGCCTACTTTGCTCTATAATTGGTTACTCTCACGTGACCGCGGTGTGTAAATGTCAAATGTAATTGGTCGATCTGACACATTCCAAAAATTTCATATTCATTTCAGATTTGGCATGAAGCATCTTTTTGATGAGCTGATATGAATTTTAAATTTCAAGACTCTTGCATCCCTGGGGCCTTAGGGTTTGGGCAAAATCTGTTAAAATTGACCAATGTTCAAAATTCTTCTTCTCTAGGACCACACATGTGGAAGAAAAAGTATATGCATAGTGATGTAGAGCAGGAAGGCCTCTACCAAATTGTAAATTTCATGATGCCTGGGTTAAAGGTTCCAACTCCATGGCAGGGCAAACCTTGATATATGTAGTGTGTGTTTGTGAAAAAATTAAGTAATATCCTGGGGGTAAGGGTTTGGTTCCATGGTGGAGCCAAATTATTACAGTTATTATTTTCTTTATCATTTGAGAGACTTCTTGAAGTTTGCTGATATGGTATAAAAAATAAATGCATATTTATGAAAAGCAGAAAGAATGAATTTTACAACCTCAGGGTTTTGACTACAGGACAGGTCAAAATTAGCTCTCTCTCTCTCTCTCTCTCTCTCTCTCTCTCTCTCTCTCTCTCTCTCTCTCTCTCTCTCTCTCTCTCTCTCTCTCTCTCTTGTTTTCTCTCTCTGATTTTGACTATAGGACAGGTCAAAATAATGTTGCTTATATAAGGCCTTTCATCAGTATAAGCACTTTTGAGGACATTTAATTTTTGAGAATACATCTTGCAGGAATTTTCTAGGTTTTGTAATGCTTTGGACTTGTGATTCTTTTAGCTAATACTGAGGTTACCAATAAGGCCTATGTTCTGGACCTCTAGTTTTTATTGTATGTTGATTTGAAAAATTCCTTTAAAGATGAATTTGTGGGATTAGGAAAAACTGTTTTAAGCAATATTTGTTATATGTCACTATATTAACTATTTAATGTTCTAGGAATTACCTTGTGATTTCTCCTGACACAGCTTTGAGAGGCGAGGTGTACCCTGTAACTGTCACTAACAACAGAAATGAGCCAGCGGACGTTACAGTAGAGATAACTTCAACGAGTGGGTCATATGTAAAAAAGATGACTGCAGGGTTAATTCCAGCCAAAAGTAACTTTTGCATATTTATTTTTTAACTTAGATATATATATATATAAATATTAGGCCACCTGAGTCACAATTGTAGTTGGTTTTCATGCATCATCTGTCATTTCAAATTTGATGTGAGGCATCTTTTGGACAAGGGCAATCTAAATTGTGTATTTCAGGATTCTTGCATCCCTGGGGCCTTAAGAGCAGGGCAAAAGCTGCTAAAATTGACTAATTTTCAAAAATTTTCTCTACAATTGCACACGTGCAAGAAAAATTAAATGCATAGTAATGTAGAACAGAAAGGTCTCTACCAAAATGATAAATTTCATGATCCGTGGGGTAGAGGTTCTGACTGCAGGGTGGGGCCAAGCTTGGTGTATGGTGTTTATATGTAAAACATTTAAATTACACCATTTTTAGTGGTATTGATATTTAATTGAAGATAAATGGATATTTATAAAGAGCAGGTAGTCCTTTATCTAAATTGTAAAGTTGAAGATTCCAGGGTAAGGGTTTGGTATTGGGGTAAGGCCAAATTGGACAATGATTAAATGTGTTGACATTTGAACATTTTTAGCTTCTTTTTGATAATTACCATTCTCAATTCTTTTCAAATTTAGTATGAAGCAACTTTTGGACAAGGGGTATATAAATTGTAAATTTCAGGATTCCAACACCCCTGGGGCCATAGGGGAGGGACAAAAATTACCAGAAATTGACCAATTTTCAAAATCTTCTCTACAACTGCACATGTGTAAGAAAAGCTAAATGTATGGTGATGTAGAGGAGGAAGGCCTCTAACAACATTATAAATTGATAGAGGTTTTGACCCCAGGGTGGAGCCTAAGTTGATATACAGTGTTTATGTGTAAAATGCTTAAATAACATCTTCTTTATGCTATTTATTCTAATAGATATTTAGAAGGAGCAGGTAGCCCTTTACCCAAAATAAAATTTGATGATCCCAGGGATAGGACTTTGGGTATTGGGTGGGACCAAAATCGTCAGTGATATAGTTTGAATAATTGAAGATATATAACTTCATGATAACTACCATTTTTATTCTTTTCAAATTTAGGACAAGGGGAACATATATTATAAATTGCAGGACTTCTACAACCCTGAAGCAAAGTATCAAATTACATTTTCAATTTTTTGTCACATTAAAGAATTTTTTCTTTGCCTTCCTCCAGATGGCTACGTGTACTGCAGTGTGAATCCCCCCATTTTTTTTTTTACAGATTTGGAATGCTCTGTTGTAAACCAGGTGCAAGTTAGAATCCTCTTCAGATTTGGAGCTTGTCTTCTACTGTTTTTAATTTGAGATTCATATATGTGGCAAAAAATTGATGCCAAATTTCAACATGACATTCAAATTCGAAAATGTAATATATGACCTGCCCTACCTGTAAAGAAAACTACACTGAACAAACTGGCAAGCAATCCTCGCGTGTGCATCCAAGTATCAGAAATTCACTATGTTCTGAACATTTGTGAACTGTGGTCATGAAAATTTCAACATAATTCCATTTTATAAAATGAATAACTGTGAAATTTCTAGAGTCACAAAAGAAGATTGCTTTATAAAATTGTTTAATCCTAAAATTACAAGCATTATAGTGATAGACATTTTGACTTTCACATCATTCGGGAAAGTTTAAAATTTGAAAGTATGCAGGTCAATGATAAACACCAGAACAGGGCAACTTGTGTGATATTTATTCACTGTTTTTTTATAAAGTTCAAATATAGCATCTAGTTATCCCAATTACGAGACAAAACTATTCATTAATATATTTGTGATACCTTGCAATTCTTTTTGGTTTATATTGTAGACTTTCTGAAGATGGACATTAAGGTTAGTATTAGGTGATCCATACTTCATCCCTAATTACAGTACTTTTAAAAGGTATGGTAGATGGACCAAAGTAAAGAGTAGACATAGATGGTATTCATTGTCTGTGTTAGCGCTAGCGTAGAATTTTTTTCTAGCCACTGTGGCTAATTGGATCTAATTTTCATTAGCCACATTTCATTTTCATTAGCCACACTAAATTCAAAGAAAAACAACAATCTCACAAGGTTCAAAGATTTTTATTTATTCATTCTCATCGTGCTTCTTGTCGCTTGAAATAAATTCAAAAAGCGACTTTTGACCACATTTATGTGTTTTCAAGGAAGACGCCATTTTGTTACTCATTGTTTGATTCTGCACATTCCAACTATCAGTTGCGTATCATCCGCCACCTTCCATGAAATCATTCGTCAAACTCGACCGACTCTGTGATCACATATCTAAACCAATCTGAACATCAATCGGTCTTTATGAGAGTCTCCGAATGATGGAAACAAACGAAAACATTAATAAAAGTCGAGATCAGAATTCGAAGTACAAAACAAAAATGAAAGTAAAAAATCTCGTTCACCATAGTGGTGAGCAAGGCATGAAAACAACTCACCACATGCTGTTTACTTTCGCCATTGGCGAAGTGGCGATCGGCTAGTGCTAGCACAGATTGTTTTGTTGTTGGAAAAGAAATATATACAATTGTAGGTCACCTAAGTCACTCTGGTGACTTAATGCCATTGGTCAGTGTCCGCCGTGCATTAAGGTAGCTCATTACATCAAAATGTTATTTAATGGCTCATTAAAATACTTTGTATGAAGTGTGATTTCAACATTGAAAGAGTGGTACAAGCTCTCAATTATGGTGTTTGATTTTTTTGCTGATTTTTCCCGGAATGATAAAAAATGTGTTTTGCTTGCAAATAAGAGATTTTAAAGAATTTTTGTGAATTGATGCATGATATGAATATCTAATAATACATGCATAAAAGACTTGTATAGTCGTTCTAATTTTTTAAATAAGAAAATATTTATGAACATTGGAAACGTTATTTATTAATATTTTTTAAATCTATGGATAAAATCTTAAAGAATCATGTCAGTTAGGAAAAAGATGTATCATATAAATGTATTTTAAAAAAGATATTGAAATGAAATTATCAAAATTCAGGAATACTGTGATTTTTCCAATCTGAACCAAATCTGATTGGAATTATAGAAAAGTAATCATAGATAACCTTGTAATCAGAAAACTACAGTCCCTTGATGTAAAATCGTTTACAAATTAAAATGAATTTACTAAAGAAACTGATTTCTTTTTGAAAAGTACATGAAATTAGCAAGAACATAATTATTTTAGTAAATTCTATCAATTGTAATCGGGATTGGTACTTTTTTTCTGTTGTTTGGTTCAAATCTAAAAGTCTCAAAATTTCTGAATTTTGATCGTTTCATTGTAAATTTGAGGACCCCTGCACCCTTGAGGCCTTAGAGGTGGTGCAAAAATTTTCATAATTGACCACTTTTTGGCTGGGTTGCATAATGTGCATTCAGCTTATAGAATGGTGATTGCTGGTGTCCTCATATAGGGTACCTACATTGTGTAATCAGCTCTTCTCACACCTTTAGGCTGACATTCTCAAAACTTTGTACAGTTGTAATGGACACATTGAAGATGTGCATGTAACTTTTTGGAAGTGCTCGGACATTTTTCGAACAACTTCTCTAACAGCAATGGCACGGCATCCTTCAGACCTTGTGCAGTTGTTACAAACACATTGAAGATGTGCGAGTTATTTTTTGAATTTGCTCAGACTTTTTAAAAGGAAAATTACAAATAGTTTAACTTTGTCATTTTCTCTGCATACTTTGTGTATTCAATACCTCTCATAGGTTTCCCAGTAAACATTCCTCAAAATTCAACATAGTAGCAAATGAGTGATACTACTGTCTCCATCATAGATAACATATTTTAAAGCAACCTGGCATTTGTATTTTTGAATTCATTTTCATAAATCTCAACAACTCACATTTGTAAGAAAACTAAATTCATATTCATGTAGCACAGGAAGACCTCTACCAAAATTGTAAATTTCATGATCTCTAGGATAGACTGAGTCTGACTTAAGGGCGGGGTCAAACTTTGTATGTAATGTTAATGTGTAAAACATTTGAATAACATATAATGCTATTGATACCAAGTCGATTCTTGGGGGTTTTGACTCTCAGGAAAGGCCAATCTTGGAGTGTGTAAAACATTTAAATAACATCTTTTGCAATATGGCACCAGAAGGTGAAGTACATTGGAGAGCACAACAGGAAGGATATCTCTTGGAAGGTATTAAAAATGAATACAGAGCATGATAAGTAATGTTATAGTAGATGAAAAGGTTATGGTGACCATTAACATCTTGCAGTGATATTTTGACTGGAATACCTTGACACAAAGCAAACTAGACTGGGCCAAGCTTTTGCTAGTCTTAGTTGGTCAACATGCCTTAGTGTTGAGCCCTGCCCATTGGCCTCTTGTTTTATGTTGATCATTTAATTTGTAGGTGTCTGATGAGTTTACAAGAGAATTCAATTTAACCGTGAACCTGACTTATCCACAGTCAAATTTGAACATTTTGAACTCGACAACAGTGCCTATTAAAGAAGTATCTGGTTTTCTTAGCATTCAATCAGACAAGAAGATGTACAAGAAAAATCAGAAAGGTAGGAGTTCTTGGAGTACTCACTTTTTAATGTATTTAGATTATTCAAATCTATTTCTAAGAGCACATTTCATGAAATGTGAAATTGATTGTAAACGTTTTCATGGTTTGAAATACAAAATTTGTAAAAATCTTTCTGTTATATCATCTGCAACTTCACTCAATATTACACTGTAGATACTTTAAGTTCATTACATGCATGTGATGGATAGTACGCACTGGCCTATGGCATATCCAACATCCATTGAAAAGAGTAAATGTGAGCATGTAAAAACGTATGTAACCTTGCATGCAAATGAATCTCTTGGCTTAGGCGAAGGAAGAAATATAGAAGTAATTTGTATAAGATTTATAGTGTGAATTTATATTTGTTTACCAATAAGATGAATCTCGAAAATTTCTTCACCATTTGAACTCATACGATAAACAGAAACGGATATAAAGTCACATTATATAGATTCCTCTGTATATCATTATAATCTCGCAAAGTTTTTTTTTTTTGTGTGTGTGTGTTATACTGGAGTTACCTTGTCCATCCATTTGTGTGTGTGTGTGTGTGTGTTATACTGGAGTTACCTTGTCCATCCATTTGTGTGTGTGTGTGTGTGTTATACTGGAGTTACCTTGTCCATCCATTTGAAGACAGACATAAAATGACAAAATTTTATCTTCAAACCTGATGAACAAATTTATTGCAGTTGGTCAGTGTTCATCGTTCATCACGTGGTAACATTGAACATTTTAAATTTTTTCATAACTACAGACCCTGAAGTGTACTACTACACCACTTGCACAGAATGAAATGACTCTGGCATGGAACACTGAACAGTTTGCTAATGCTAAACGATTTGCATGAAATGGTTTGCACGATACGCTTCCCATTTTTCAAATAGTCTGCACGGTTTGCACGAAATGGTAGGTGGGGCTTGCATGCTTTGTGAATGGTTCTGAATGGTTGAGATGAAATAATAGGCATGGCCTGCACACTTCCATATTTGGGTCTTTACAGTGCCAGTTATCCATCCCAAAAAAAAAAAGAAAAAAGAAATATAATAATAAACTTGTGGAAAATGGTAAAGATGAAAAAAATGCCTTTTTTAAAATGAATATTATACCTGCTCTACATGGTATTGTTTTTGTTTTGACAATTTTTTTCGGGTGAAACAGTGTTATGATGTTTCACTCAGAGACACAGCCTTCATTCATGCTGTTCACCTCTTTAAAAGTGAAAAAATCTTATCTCAAGAAAATTACTATAGAAATGTAAAATTGTAGAAAATGTGACACTTAAAATATGTACAATTGAATTATTTTGAAACAGGAGATTAAAATTCGTACTGCACCTTGTATGCCACCTTTCAATGCCATGTCACATGCTAAATAATCAAAGATAGGTTAGACAATGATTGCCACTAAAACTAGTTTTCTATACTTAATGTTTATTGAGATTGTTTAATGAAATGCTAATGTGAGATTTTGAAACAACTTGCATAAAAGAAATATTGAGATGGGATGGCAACCACCACATGTTTTACGAAGCCATTGTTGTGTATACTGTGGTTGTACCTTGATTTTGGCAGATACCCCCTCAGGGTAAAGAAATACCCTACAGTATTTTTTGTCTCACACATTTTATTAAGTAAAAAAAAATGTGCAGAATGTCTCAGACATAATTCGACATGCTGCCTGATTTTCTCAAGCCGGTATTTATATATTTTTGTCGAAATAACTGATATCAAGGTATACATTATGCATCCTTATGCAACTTTTTATTTCTCTAAGAATTGTTTTTACAGGCAGAGCACTCAATATTTATAGCACCTATTAATGTCTTTAATCACAATAATTTTTATTTAACAAGGGGGTAAATAAATCACACCTTTGTACATCACATGTGGTAATTGTGTTGATTGCATTAAATTAAAGCACTAGTTCAATATTTTGATTTTATTTTTATAATGTCTACTATTTAATTTATTTTAATTAAGTTTCAGCACAGGAAATATTGAGTCTGTTAAAACTTCAATGCTACAAAATTTCGTACTTTGCTGAAATTTACACAATTTGATTACCAATGTATTTCCTCCAAAGGCATGCAGTGTCGACTATTGCAGATGACTGTTACCTCAAAACTATAGTTGCAGAAATTGCACCAGTTTAAATTGAAACTAAATAGATATTTAGAAGTAGTAGGTAGTCCTATACCATATTCGTAAATTTTATGATCCCAGGGGTAACACTTTTGGTTTTGGGCATCCTCGGGGGGGGGGCAAAATTATTATAGAGATAATTGTCATAGTCATTTGAAAAACTTCTTTAAGTTTGCTGAGATGGAATAAAAACTAAGTCCATTGTAGGAAAAGCAGGAAAGGATGTACAAAAATTGTGAATTTTGCATCGTTGGGTTTGACTTAGGGCAGCTCCAAATTAGTTATAATGTGTTAATGTTACATATTTTATGTAATTAAGTCTTTCATTAGTATAGGCACTTTCAGGGGCATTTAAGTTTTAAGAACAGATCTTTTTTTATACTGTTGCAGAATATTGGAATTCGGCTTAGATATGCAGAACAGGAATTTTTTTCTTCTAGATTTTGTAGCCCTGGGCAGTCAGTAGTGATAGTAGTGATAGTTTTTAGTCAGGTGACCGATAAGACCCGTGGGCCTCTTGGTTTTTTCAAATTTGGCATGAAGCATCTTTGTGACAAGGGTAACGTAAGTTGAAAATTTCAGGTTTTCTGCACACATGTGGTCTAAAGTATGGGATAAAACTACCATTCAATGACCAGTATTAAAAAATTCTTCTGTAGAATTGCACATCATTAAGAAAAGGTGAATGCATAGTTATGTAGAGCAGGAAGGTGTCTACCAAAAGTGTAAATTTCATGATCCCCGGATTCTGACTCCAAGGTGTGGTCAAACTTTGAGTATATGTGTAAAACATTTAAATATTATCTTCCTGAATGATATTAATACTGATGGATATGCAGAATAATACAGGACATTTCCAATGCAACACATCTTCATGTGTTAATAATCAGAGATGATAGCCCAACATTACATGGAATGCTGTTAGTAGCAGATCCTAGTATATGTAACAACAACGGCAACATGACCGGGGACCAACTTGCAATTTGTTCTTTGCTGCATCTCACCAAACCTCCAAGGGAAAGGAAAACCGTAATTTTCTGGAAATTATCTGTCATTAGCATCAGCAAATTCAAAAATGATAAGTACTTTTTAAGTTTTATAAAGGAAAATACAACTAGTAAAAAGCTTACTTTGTGTTATAATGCAGTCCTACAAGCTACCATTGATATTCATACTTCTCAAAAATGAAAGATTACTTTACGACCAAACAACCCTTGGTGCCTATTGGTATTGAACATTTTTTACGATTGAAGACTATGAAACAATGAATTTAATTGATATTTGAAATTCACGATACCATTTCCGTTGTTGATGGCATTGTTTATTATTGTATCTTTGTTCAGTAGTTAAATAACGATTGTTTGGCAAGAAAAGTTCATTATTGACAAATGGATTTGCTACGAAACAGATTTTTCTGCGAAATTTGTGTCACACAATATCATTAAATACTTGCAAAGTAACCTGCTAAATTTGGTTTTCATTTATATCTATGGTCTCGTAGTTTCACCAAGAATCCTTATTGCAGATTGGTAGAAACAGATAAATACTAAATTGACAAAATTGTGCATTATCATGGTTCAGTTCCTATTCTAAAAACACTGACTATTTCTGGTTTTGTTTAAGGTAATCCCAATTCTCAATTAAGGAAAATGAAAGTAGCTTGTGCATCACAACGAAAATAACAGGTTATTTTGCAAAGAAACCCAGGCTAGGTAGCATTCATTGTGAATTGAATCTTGTCCAGAATTCCAATAACCTTTCTACATATTACGTTGAACTTTGAATTGTTAGACATTATTGAAAAAATTATAAATACCGTATAATTGTTACATCATGCATGAACAGAAGATACAACTTCTATAAAGAGGTAGTCTCACTCTGAAGAAGTTATATTCTTTTCAGCATTTTGATCTGCAATTTAAATTTATTTATTATAGCCTTTGTAAAGTAACTTGTCTTGAGGGGATATTATCTAGCAAGAGGAGGGCACATGTATGAACTTATTAGGATAAGTAACTTCAGTCCAAGCTCTCTTCTTTGTTTCTTTTTATGTAAATAAACACTGTTTGCTGACATTTTACAAGTGATTGTAATGGTTTATTTATGTACTTAAACATGACGAAATGTCTTCTGTGGCACTCAAACATTTCTTCTCTTACTTTCTCTAATTTACCTGCCCTCTGAATTTATTGAAAACCCTATAATGTATATGATATTGCACACGATGCCTATGTGGCTCTTTCTCCTTTGTTTTACATGTAAATCACTTTAGGGTAATTATGTTATTAGATAAAGTGTAATATGAATGTTGTATGGTAATAATAAATTGAAACTAAATAGTTATTTAGAAGGAGGAGGTAATTCTTTACCAAAATTTTAAAGAACAAAGTATGTTATTGGTCAAAATATGCTGCATTCGTAAACTCTACAAAATTTAACTGGTTTGAAAGTTTAGAATCCTTACAATTCATTTAAGAACACATCTTGTTTTCTATTAGAATTTAACTTAGAAATATGCAGAACAGGAATTTTTTATTTTATGGCCCATGGTGCAAATGATACTTTTAATGAATACTCAGGTGATTGATAAGGCCTGTGGGCCTCTTGTTTATATCTTACTTGAACAATGAAGTTGTGCTCCTGTTATTTCGATTGAGAAGTTTTTCCCACTTTGAAGGGAGAAGGGGGTGGGGGGGTGGTGGTGGTTTGGTTGTTATGCTGTTATTGTCCAGAGTTACATATTAAAACCATTTCTTCAGTGAGCACAAATTTCACCATTCAGTGTGACCTGTGGGTGTTACAAGTGCCATTAGGATAATTCTAGTTTTTTTTTGCATAATTACTGTTCATTTGTAAGAATTTGTGAGAAAGTGAATTTGTTTTTGAACATAATGAAGATGAATGACACATTTTCATATAGGCCAACTGAAGGTTGTAAACTTATAGAATGATTGAAAGAAAGACTTGATATATTGAGAGAGACTTCTCATGGATTAATCTGAATATCAGTTACTTGCATTTGAAAAGGAATTTACAGTATCAAATGTTTTATTAGTGGCATGTTGACAATTGTGTAGAAGATTTATATTGACAATAATTTTCATTTCAGTTCGAATCCGTACTTTGGCGATTGACAGAAACTTGATGCCAGTGAATGAAAATGTTACTGTCTTTATCAAGGTATGCTTAGGATAAATATTGCATTGTAAGGAGTAATGAAAAGTCCTCGTATTTCCCAGATGTGAATGGAGACTTATTGTTTTTTTTTTTAATTTCCTGTATCAGTTGATAGCATTTTTCTTTTCAGGTTGTATGTTTCAAACTATGTCCGTTTTAATTTGAACTTGGAATGTCGTATGTTAATAGAGAAGTTAGTTTGATTGATAACACAAGGGTCATAAAGGGGAATAAGATACCATGTTTGACCATAGGACATGTATTTATTTATTACCATATTTTGCCAAATATAATACACTTTTTATTGAAGATTGAAGATTTGGCGGAGGCGGGGCATGTTGTTTTTGCCCTGTCTGTTATTCTGTCTGAAACTTCCCAATAACATCTGAACAGTAAATTCTAGCACTTTGATATTTCACATGACAGATGAATAAACAAAACACGTGGTGGAATTAGCAACAACATGCTGCAGCTATTTTATATGTGAAACATATCGAATATACAAATTCACAATATACCATATAATTGGATTAAATAATTCTGAATTATAATTCATTGTTTGACTCTCTTTCAAACCCATCAGACAGTGGCATCCGAGTATATTTATATCATTTTGGGATTCCCCCATGCCCGTGGGGCTATTCATAAATGCCCAATAGACTGATTGCATAAATATGGCCTCACAATATATTTACCACTTAAATAATCTTCTCACTGTTTACACATGCAAATGTGTCGAGTGTACAACTAAGGGAAAGTTAATAACTTGACACACTAATTCATCTCCTATTAAGTAATTTTGTTCCAAAAATAATAGTTGAACATCAGGCCATACAACTTTAACCTACAACATAAAACCATCCTGTGGAGATCTGGGCTACAATAGGTCCCCAGCACCCCCTGCCCATCACAAGAGGCAACTAAACTTAGGACAAGAACACAAAAACTGAGGCCCTGTATCACAGCAGTGTGGCACGATAAAGATTCCTCCCTACCCAAAGGCTCCAAGCCCCGAGCATAGGCCCAAATCCTACAGCTCCTCACCATCAATGGTGATGTCACCATATGAGCAAAAAATTCTAGAGCAGGATGTTAAGCAATATACAACCATCCAACATAAAATATGTATCTTTAACCATGATATATAAACGACTTGCATTTTGTTTTTTACCAATAATACTTTTCCGAAAATAACTTTTTTTCCACGAAAAATGCCAACTGAGAGAGAATAACTTGAGACGATATGCCATTATCTGTTAACTGTGTTTGGTCTGTGCCTGGAGTCAAGGCTGGTGGGGTTGAATTAGGCGTTGAACTTCACCATTCATCTCAGTGCATGATGTGCCTGTTGTGACGGCTGAGGGAGTTGAAGTGAAGGTCCTGCTTATTGTTACCAGGAGAGTCCCGATTGGTTAATGTGCCAGGTCTAAGGAACCAGCATCCCCCTTTTGCTACCCCTTTGATTTGTGACCCCGCCGATTCTGAATAATTGCCTAAAAAGTTCTTGAACTACCTGCAGATGCCGTCTTTTTCAATTTGGACTTTGGCAGTTAGGTTTACATATATATAAATCTACCATGTGAAGGCTGATTTGCAGAAAATGTCTGGTACTTATAATCTAATGCAATCCGTGTCCTTACAAAGTCGTCCAATGCTATTTCCAATGCAAAACTAATTACTCACAATTTATATTACACTTTAAAAGGTTTCGGTGATTTAAAAGTACTTTTTATAGTGTATTTGTTCACTGAGCAAATTTTCCGACCACGCGGGTTTACCACTCCCACTCCCTCTAGTAGAAGATAGTCTTGGAGATATATGTGCATATTCAAGACAAGCTAGTATATGTGATATTATATTCAGTACATTAAGGTACTCTTTGTAAAGAGTCTGGCAACAGTGAAAACCCATGGACCTCTTGTTAACTTCAGTACTGTTATATTAAATATAGGATCCTAATGGAAACAGAGTGGAAATGTGGAGGAATTTACAGTCCAAATCAGGTATGTTTTCACAGTAAGAACCAGGTATGTGTTTACAGTTCCTTATGGCCTGTGGCTACATGTTTACAATCAACTCTGTTGAAATAATGAAATGAAGAAAAAAAGAGAGATTTGGAGAAAAGGTATGGAATAATAATTTTACTACTTAGAAAAACAAATTGTATGTAGTAATTAAAAAGGTCTTCATTGGTTTGTTGACAGGTGTGACACAGACAGAATTCCTTCTTTCTGATGACCCAGCTATGGGGAACTGGTCAATCCATGCAGAGCAGCGCCATAGTGACAAAGAGGTGGGTAGAGTTATCCCTCTTGTAATCACAGCATCAGACACAGTAAATTTGAGATTCTGAAGTTTTGGAAGAAATTTCAAATTGTATTTCCTCTTTGAAATTAATTCGTAAGTTAGGAAGAAATTGCACTATTTGAAATTGTATTTTCTGACTGAAATCAAGCAGTTCATAACTTTTGCAGGTGTTTTGGAAATGTTTTCTATTGTTTTTTGACTTGTTGCTAAAATACACTACACAAACTAATAAAACTTTTTAATATTTTTAGACTATTACATCCATGGTGAAATTTACAGTTGACAAGTTTGGTAAGAAGTAATTTGATTTTGATATTGAATTCTAATATGAGGTATTCTTTGTCCTTAATATTAAAAATTAATCTTACTGACTATTAAGTTCAGTTGTCAAATCCTGTGGTCTTGTGGCTCAGTTGTTAGTATGTTTGATTCATGATGGAGAGGTTATGGGTTCAAGTTCTGCTCCTTTGCCAAATGTTTGGCATTTATAGTGTACACCAATTCTACATTAAAGTGTACATGAATAAAAAAAATTAATCTTTTGAAATGACACTGATGAAAACACCTAAAATATCAAAATAATCATATCTCTTCGATGTTAAAATTCAACCTTTGGTATTTAAAAATATCCAATTTATAATATTATTTTATTAGTACGTATAGCATGCATTTTCAACTGTGAAATTTTCTAAGCAGTCTGTTTCTTGTTGTATTAGATATTTGCTATTGAAAAATGTTGCTGATTTTTAAGTAAGCCAATGACATGCCTTACATGGCATACATAAAGGCCAAAAGTTTTACTATATTCTAATAGTTTTATATTTAAAACTACATTGAGTCATCATTTTATTTACACCATAATGATTGAAAATGGAAGCGAGTATCAATACAAAATTATTTCCTATATTGACATAGCCAGCCTCGTAGTTTTTAGCTGAGCTGAAAGCACAAGTGAGTTATTTTGATTGGATTTTGTCTGTTGTCTATCTGTCCATTCATCTGTCTGTCTGTATATTTCTCACTTTTTTTCTTCTCCAGAACCAGTGGGTCAGTTTCAATCAAAATTGGTGCAAATCATCCTTGGGTGAAGGAAATTCAAGTTTGTTCAAATGAAGGGCCATGTCTCCTTCAAAGGGGAGATAATCACAAAAATGTCAAAATGGGGTGGAATTATTTAAAAATCTTCTTAAGAACCACATGGCCAGAAAAGTTTACAATTGCATGAAAGCTTCCTGACAATGTGCAGATTCAGGTTAGTTAAAATGGTATCTGGAGTTAGGGTAGGGCCACAATAGGAGATCAAAATTTAACATGCAAATACAAAGGAAAAATCTTTCTCAGGGACCACTGGGCCAGGAAAGTTCAAATTTACATGGCAGCTTCCTGATATGGTGCAAATTCAAGTTTGTAATAATAATGACACCAGAGGGTAGGGTGGGGGCAACAATATGGGATCAAAGTTTTACAAATGAATATATAGGGAAAATCTTTACAAATCTCATTTTTAAAAATGCCAAACAAGTGGAAATTGATTTGAAAGCTTGCTGACATATCTAAATTTCTGCAAGTCATGGTGCCAGGTGGTAGGGTGGGTCACGATGGGGAATCAAAGTGTTATAAATCTTTAAGAATGTCTCTTGAACTATTCAAGCTAGGATTTTCATATTTTGTATGCACATTCTTTATGAAAAGACCTTTCATGTGATTCAATGGTGTGTGATCTTGACCTGGAAGTTTGAGCTACTTTTAATAAAAATCTGACCTATTCAACATGTCCTGAAGTATTTAAGGTAGATCTTTCATATCTTGTGTGTTTGTGTGTGTGTGTATGGCATCAAATGGGCACACTTGTGTCTTTACACACTTTCCAACTGGGAACATCTTTCCAACTTGGGATGTCCCTGGTTGGCAACGTCTCCTAGAAATGCTAAATTCGAGATCAGCATCCTAAAATTACCAGCTTTGGTAAAAAAAAAATGAACATTGAACCCAATGACAAAAAGTCCCCAGTTTGGTAAGATAAATCGCCTGTGTGAGTGTGAGCATTTACCCATCCTCGGTAAACAGTATATGGGCTTTACATATGTGTCCCTGTTTGTATAGTGAAAAATCATATCACATGGTTTTAAACACACAATATATCATTGAATTTATTTTTAAGTTGTTGACATAACAATTCTAATTGAATCAAGACCAATACTGTAATTGTACCTCCGCAACAAAGTTGTTTGGATATACTGGAACCAGATTGTCCATCTGTCTGTCCTTCCTTTTTGGATCTTTTTTTTATTTATTTATTTATATATAAGAATATAATGTTTTTTATACCAATAATTTTGTCAACATCTCATTGAGATGAACAATCACACCAATAATAAAGCTCTAGGTAGAAAAATATTTTTTTTTTACCCAAAAAGCAATTTTATTAAGTCCAAAGTCACATTTTCAGGGTGGGAGATCTTCATTATATGCATTACAAGAAATCTGACTATATATCTTTCCTTGTCCCCAACAAAACAAAGAAATTGCTATATTTAGTAAAAAATAAAGATTTCAGACTCGATTTGAGTGATTTTTATTTATCAGCCTAGGAAATGAATAGCTTTTATACAATGAAATTTTTATTGATTGAGCTGTTTTGTTTTTTTTTTTTGGGGTCCCGATGAGACAAACAACAAGTTGCAATTGGATTTTATGTAGGATGAAAAGTAAAAATTTTATCCAAAATGGTAACAATAGCTTAGACATAATAAATATTTTTTGTCTCTGATTTTGTTATATTCATTGCAGTGTATTGATGTTTTTATACCAAAATTTTCTCTTATCAAGAGAAATGAAATGACATCAAAATAAAAAGCTCCAGATAGAACAATAAATTTTTTACACCTGAAAAACAATTTTATTGGTTCACTTTAAAAGGATCATGTCCAAAATCACATTTTCTGGGAAGATATCGTTCTATCTGTTATTTTGATACACGAATAAAGATATATTGAGTGTCTGGATCCCCTCCGCACAATTTTTTTAGTAGTAGCAAATGAAAGGAATGTAATTTAAGGGCTTTGTGTTAGAAATAGAAAACGAGCTTTAACTACATATTTTGTAATTTTCAATTTCCTTTTGAATTATATTTTTTTGCAGGATTGATTAAAATATTTATGCTTAGATGGATCACCACCTTAGATGGATCACAAGGATCACCATTTTCATTTTTAAAGCAATTGTGTTATGTCCCCTTTTGGACAAGATGATTCACTAAAATGTGCGATTGTTAATGAACTAATATGTCCCTGTTTGCATTGTAAAATGTGCATGACTTAAGACTAGAACAATTGGTATATTCTACTGAAATTAATGATAAACCGCTTGGAAATGCATTTTTGGCCTATGCTGTAGCATAGAATACATTTACAATGATGAACATTTTCATATTTTAAAGGAATTATATTGTGTCCTTGTTTGGATTGAAGGGCCTCCATGGTTAGAGCATTGCACTCAAAATCACAAGGCCTCTCATCTCTAGTCAGCATGGGTTTGATTCTTGCTCACGCTGATATATGTGAGAAAGTTTGCCAGTTTACTTTCAGTAGGTTGGTGGTCTCCTCCCAGGTACATTGTACCTGGATTCTCTCCTCCACCAATAAAAATTGGGCACCACCAGATAACTGAGAAATTGTTGAGTGTGGTGGAAAACAATAGACAATCAATCCATCGTTTGGATTGCTGATTATGATTGTTTGTTTGTTTTACGTCCTTTACGAAAATTTTTCACTCATATTGAGACATCACCAGTAGTAGGTAAAGTACCACAAATGTAGACTTATGCTTAGCTCTCGGGGCTGTAGCAGTGAGGGTTCTTTAAAGTGTCGATGCCTACCATGACACGGGACCTCTGTTTTTAAGGTCATATACGAAAGACCTGTGAATCTCACTTCTAAATGCCAAGCTTTTGGCAAAGGAGCAATCACTATCGAATTTTACGTCTTAGGTTTTATGTGGTCATGGCACGAGTGGGGCTCGAACTCTTGACCTCCCAGTTACAAAGCGAACACTCTAACCACTGAGCAACCTTGACTGGTTTGGACATGATTATTTACTAAAAATGTGTGAATATTAATGAGTGTAAATCATATCCCCATTTGCATTGTAAAAAGTGTGCGACTTAAAATGAAGAAAATAAATATATTCTACTAAAATTGGTAGTAGAAACCATTTGGAAAGGCATTTTTTAACTTTGATGTAGCATAGAATAAAAAATATATAAGTACTCAGTTAGATCATCTCCAATGCCCGTCCCCATTTGATACTGTACACATGAATGTATGTGTGTGGCAAGAGTGTACATATTATGACCTTTGACTTTGTGACCTTGGACTTGGTGTTTGACCTTGACCTACTTTTATGACAACAACCTATTTGATATATCTGAAACTATTGTAGGTAGAGCTTTCATATTTTGTGTATAGATTCTTCATGGCAAACCTTAGTTTGTGAAGTTTGACCTATGAGTTAGACCTACTTTAAAAATCCTGACCTCAGTACATCAAGATCTTCTAAACTGGTTTAAGATAGATCTTTATATTTTGAATATAAATTTCTTATGACAATGCATTTTATTTCATACTGTAACCTCTAACCTTGTAACCTTGAGATTTGATGTACTTTTGAGAAAATTTAACCTATTAATTATCGTCAGAACTATTCAAAGTAAGACTTCTATATTTTGTAGATAGATTATTTATGACAAGGTGACCTTGTGATACACTCATGTAATTTTGTGACTTCGACTTATTTCCTTAAAAAATCCTGACCTAACCAATATCCCCGTAACTATTGAAGGAAAAGCTTTTATATTTTGTATATAGGTTTTTATGGCAAGACCTTGATTTAGTACAGTGTTTGACCTTGAGACCTTGATGTGGAAGCTTGACTGACATTTAATAAAAATCTGACCTATTCATTATCTCCTGAGCTATTTGAAATAGAGATTTCATAAATTGTATATAGATTCCATATGACAAGGTCTTTCGTTTCATACCATGATCTATGACCTTGGTCTTGTCCAGAACAACAAGTTCATGTTAGTCCTATTAGTGTTGAGGCATTTCTGTGTTATGTGAATTCATTTTCATTTATGTTTTGATCCTCTGGGGCTAGGTTGTGGCCACAATATTGGGATCAAAATTTTTCATTGGAATAAGGATTGATTAAAAAAATCTTTTCAAAATCACAACAGCTGAACAATGGCAGGGGCAAGGTGACTCAGGTGAGCAATGTGGCCCTCTTGTGTTTAGGATGTATCTTCAATCCTTTTGGTTTTATATTGAATGGTTTGATAAAGTGTATTGATCACTATAATCACAAAAACATTAGACCAAATGGAGGTAACAGACAGTTGATTTGTACAGCTCTTCATTCAGTTATTGCATCATTGTCTGTGATCTATATGTGTTAGAATAAACCAGATTCTCTTTAAATGGCCTTCAACAAAGGACATTCTCTTTTGCAAAAAAAGGTGACACATATTCTGATGGATCCCAAACCTGTCAGTTGCATTGGCAGGAGTTTTAAGAAAATGTAAAGTAGCATTACAACACTCTTCCTCATTCATTAATCCACAAAATTTATGTACATTTTTGTAAATAAAACCAGAGTTTGCTAGTTTACTGTTGCTGATGTTTTTAGTTCACCTGAGTAAACTTAGATGACCTGTTGCAATTGATCTGCATCTATTGTTATACATCTTGTGTTGTCCGTTGTGCATTAGCAATTGATAAGTTGATAACTAACATTCCAGTTCTTTTCAAATTTCATATGAAGCATCTTTGGAACAAAGGGGACCTAAATTGTAAGGTTTGGCACTCATGGGACCTTAGGGGAAGGGCAAAAATTGTCTGATTTTCAGAAATCTCTTCTACAACTGAATATGTATAAGGAAACTTAAATGGATAGGGATATAGAGCAGGAAGACCTCTACCAAAATTGTAAATATCATGATCCCAAGGGTAGGGCCAATCTTGGTATTATATAGGGTATATGTAAACCATTTAAATGATACTTTCTTTAATGGTACTGATACTAGATTGAAACTAAATAGATATTTAGAAGGAGTAGGTTGTCCTTTGCCAAAATTGTAAATTTCATGATCCTAGGGGGTAACTGGTTTAGTTCTGGAATGGGCCAAGATATATTGTCTTTATCATTTGAAAGACTTCTTTATGTTTAATGTTATGATGTAAAAACTAAGTGCGTATTTACAGAGTTTGACATTAAGACGCGTCTGACTGACTTTGATTAGTGAAAGTTTGGTTCGATCTAGTTTGTTTTGTGTCAGTGTAGCTCGACTGGTTGTGTTAAAATTTTGTGTTTACCTATAAAACCAAAGTATTTACACTTGAAGTTTCCAAAATAGCATTAAATAATTGCATGCAGGACTTAACGTGTTTAACTCAAATTCGTTTTCAATATATATCAATGTTCCTTCCTATCATGCTCTCTAATGTACTAAGCCCTATGATGGCATATTGATAGTTATTTTCTTTATGACAACATCATAGGTAAGGCAAAGTTAGTCTTCTCTTTAAACTTCTGTGCACTGTGAAATGCCAGCATATCTACATTTACATTGAAAGAATGGCACGTTACATAGTTACAAATACACAGTTACAAAGATAGAAATTTGAACCTGTTGGCTTTCCACAGTGCACAACAAAATATTTGCAAAATATTTGCTCAGATATGTGTCAAAACTGTATGTTCTGATTGGTAAGAGATGTTGACACAAATCATGGACTACCAATGATGTGCATGACAACTGTGCAGTACATTTTTAATTAAAAAATCTATAAAACTAACTTCAAATTAAATATTGGCTTTATTTCCTATACCCCCCCCCCCCCCCCCCCCCACTCCCATGATAAGTATACAGATATATTAGTTTTCATATTTCTTCCATTTTCTCTTGATCCCTGATGTTCATTTGTTTACACTGAAGAACTTTGAACCGAAGTTTGGTTTAAGGTTATTTAGAGGCAAAAGGAAAGAAAGAGTATTTAAAAGAAATAAAAGCAGAATATGTTTTAATGCAGGATCACAGTGAAGACTTGTTTATGCTATTTTGCATAATCTTGAATGAATAAAGGCTAATATTAAACAAAGGGGGGGGGGGGGTTGTGCAACAATCAGAATGATTATAGTAGACAAGTCATTTCAATATGATAAACCTGTTTTATCCTCAAATTCATCTCTTTCTCATTTCTTTCTCTATAAGTGTGATATGGATTATCATAGTTTTGATGACAGAATAATTTTCATAATACATGTAATTATTTAATTTATGCATGTTGTTTATAGTACTGAGAGAGAAATGCATGTAAATATAAGCAGTCAGGTCTAGTGATGTTGAAGTAAGGTCTAGTAAAATTTTAAGCTACTGGTCGGACTGATAGTTCTTTTTAAAGTTAGTGTTAATCCCTGATTTAATAAAAGCTGGAAAGGGTGTACCAAATTATGAGTTAGTTTTGACTTTAGAACAGATCCAAATTAGTCATATTGTGTTCATGTTACATATATTATGTGAAGTCTTTCATCAGTAGACACTTTCAGAGGCATGTAAGTTTTAAGAACACATCTTGTTTTATACTGCTGCTGAATATTAAAATTTAACTTAATTATGCAGAACAGGAAATTTATTTAAGATTTCATATCCCTTGACACTAGTCATACTTTTAACTAATAAATACTCAAGTGACCAGAAAGGCCTGTGGGCCTCTTGTTTATCTTATGTAAAGTCTTTCATCAATTTAGGCACTTCAAGAGCACATCTTGTTTTATACTGTTGCTGAACATTAGAATTTAGCTTACATATTTTTTTCAGATATCATAGCCCTTCGGTTGATTGTCTATTGTATAATGTCCCACTTGAGAATCTTTCACTTATATGGAGATGTCACCATTGCTGATGAAGGACTGCAAAATTTAGGCCTATGCTCGGCGCTTATGGCCTTTGAGTAGGGAAGGGATCTTTATTGTGCCACACCTACTGCGACACAGGACCTCGTTTTTTGCAGTCTCATCTGAAAGACTACCCCATTTAGTCAACTCTTACGACTAGTAAGAGGGTACTGAGGATCTATTTTAACCTGGATTCCTACGAGACTAGTGATACTTTTAACTAATACTCACATAACCAATAAGGCATGTTGGCCTCTTGTTTACAATGTAAGGACAAGGACAATCTAACTAGAACCATCTTACTTGGTTAGTTGATGCATCTTGGGGGCAAGAAGGTGAACCAAAATTTGGTTACTGTGGCCTCCTGCTGAAATTTAAGCATGTTTTATTAAATATTCATATATTTCATCAAATGACACCAAAATGTGAATTTATAATTTTCCATTTGCAAACAAAACATTGTTTTTATCAGTCTAGAAAGGGGTTCCAACATGCCATGGGTCAGAATTTTTTCTACAATGCTAGCTACCTTCATCACCCAATGAAAAGTCAAAGAGCATTTTATTGTTTAATTCAAACTCTGATCTATACAATGTCTTCCAAAGTATTTAAGGTAGATCTTTCATATTGTGTATAAAGATTTCTTATGGCAAGACCTTTCATTTCATGCCGTGAACTTGTGACCTTAACCTTTTTCAGAAATCAAAGTCATACTGGTGTTGAGGCATCTCCTTTTTGTGTGAATTTAAATTTGATTATGTTGTCACCCTTTGGGGCTAGGTTTGAGTCACAACATAGAGTCAGAATATTTCATGGGAATGAAAATTAATAATTTTTTTTTTGAAAAATCACATCAGCAATTAAGGTGGAAATTTCTCAAGGGAGTGGTGTGGCCCATGGGGCTCTTGTTAAATTTTATGGTTATACCTGCTCAAATTGTGTCTGGGTCATATCTTGCACATTGTGAGACTGAGGACTGTGAAACTTGATCAGTTAATGCAAGGGATTGGGTGGGGTAGGGATGGTCATGACCCTAAAATTTTTTTTTTATGGTATCATTTTAGAACTGGAAATGACAGTGTCGCAGCTTGTGACTTAAAGTTTGCAAACATTGATATACATTATGTAGAGTTATTGTAGGTGGGTGTATCATATACCCTGGCAGTGTGCTTTATTCAATATTACTGCATTTTAATATCATACATATATGAATTTCTTTTTCAGTTTTACCACGGTTTGAGGTGAGTGTGGTGGGACCAGCCTCTGTGTATACTCGTAGCCAAGAACCATTCAATATCCGAGTGACCGCCAGGTAATTTTGAAATGTAGAACTTTTATATTACAATGAATGACTAAATTCAGAATTTGGAAAAAATGACATGTAAAATGTTCAAAATGTTAACTTGAAGCTTTAAATTATCTTTATTTTACACTTGTTTCATCTTTTTTATTCCTTTCGGCATAAATATTCAAATTTTATATTCCCCTAGATATTGTTCCCAATTTTAACAAACTATATCTTGTTGGTATGATCGTCTGCCTATACAAGTATGGAAGCTTGACGAGCAAAGCAAATCAAAACAAATATAAATATAAGATAACATTTTTTGAGTATTATTGGGATATGACATGAAGTTAGTACATGATCAAATCTACTATAACACCCTTCGAGCTTTATAGGATTTAATCATGTGACCAACTTCATGTCGTATCCCAATAACACTCAAAAAATTATATCTTATTTCCTAATCAAGGGGATTCAAGTTTGTTCAAATAAGGACCAAGTCCCCTTCAAAGGGGAGATAATCACAAAAATGCAGAAATAGGGTGAAGTCCTTCAAAAATCTTCTTCTGAAGAACCACTGGGCTAGTAAAGTTCAAATTTACATTGCAGTTTTTTGATATAATGCAGATTCAATTTTGTTAAAATCATGGCATCCGTAGGGTAGGATGGGGCTACAATAGAGGATCAAAGTTTAATATGTGTAAATTTAGGGAAAAATCTTTAAAAATCTTCTTCTCCAGAACCACAGGGCCAATTTCAATCAAACTTGGTAGAAATCAACCTTCGGTGAAGGGGGTTCAATTTTGTTCAGATGAAGTTCATTCCCCCTTCAAAGGGGAAAAATGCAAAAATAGGGTAGGATCTTTTTAAAATCTTGTTTTCAGAATCACTGGGCTAGAAAAGTTCCAATTTGCTTTGAAGCTTGCTGACATAGTGCAAATTCATTTTTTTTTTTTAATTATGGCCCCCAAGGGTGGGGGACACTATAGGGGATCAAAAATTTTATATGCAGTTACATATACAGTGGTTATATAAAAAATAAATATATATAATGAAAAAAACCTTTAAAAGTTTTCTAAAGAACCACCAAGCCAGAAAAGTTCAAATTTACATGACATCTTTATGACGTAGTGCAGATTCAAATATGTTTTTAAAATTATGGCTGCCAGGGATAGGGTGGAGTTGCAATAGAGGATCAAAGTTTTACTTGTGAATATATCGTGGACATCTTTAATATGGGCTAAAGTGACTCAGGTGAGCGATGTGACCCTTGGGCTTCTTATTACAATCATGGCTCTGATTTTGCATTTCCTATATTTCTTGAACAAATTGATATTAATTATTTCTGATTCTTTTTGTGTGGACTGTCTAGGATAATTGGGGGAAAAGGGTTTAAAATTGAGACGATGTTGGTAAATTTTGGATTGGGAATGAGTATGGTAACTGGACCCAGAAATAATCCAGGAAAATCCATGTATATTCAGCAAATGTTATTGACTTATTAATCTGTTCAAATTTCCATTGACATGGATATTCAAGTTTTGATACATTCGAGTTAATTATGGCAAGAAATGTCATTTGATATCCTGATGTTTGATCTTATTGACTGTTAATGTACATGTATGTAACATGGAAAGAGAAGTAACTCCTCAAAATGCATAATTTATCTCCCACGAAAGAAACTTTTCATATTGTAAATCGGATATAGAGCTTTGGATGTTGAATAAAAAGCTTGAAGCAAATTTTAAAAGTTTAACCTTGCTCATAACTTTGAATGATGAGTGATCCATCTTTTCATTTTGATGTAAGCATTCCTTGTAACACAGCAGATGTGGCAGGATATAGATCCCTGCTCAAAAACCATAAGTGCCAAACATAGGCCTAAATTTTGCAACCCTTTACGTCTTTAAATGAGTGAAGAATTCTCGAGTGGGGCATTAAAACAATATACAACCAACATTTCATACCATGATTTTTGACATTGTGACTTTGTATTATAGTAATGTTGTGACCCTTTAGAAGACAGTATGAGGTCTGAATTTTTCATGAGGATAAAGATTGCAAAAAAATATTTTAAAACTTGCAGTTGCTGAACAACAGCAGTGTCAGGGTTACTCAGGTGAACGATGTAGCTCATAGGCATTTTCTGTATTACGAGGGACACCTTTTAAGTTCGTAGAGTAGGGCAGTCTTATTAAAACCGCTTGAAATATCAAAATTTTATTTATCGAAGACCTTCGAATTATGGCCCATCTACCTCAACACACATTTTACACTGATCTACCCATTTCTGAAACACCGCACAGTACTCCTCTTTAGGTATATGTTGCAGACACTGGTAGACCGCACAGGATTCAAAACGGTGCCCTGCCAACATTTTACCCAAAAGTCACAGGGGGACAGGTCAGGGCTGTATGGGGGATGTTCTAAGATATTGAGCCCAGATTCTGTCAGATATTCTTGTACTTGGGCCGGTGTGTTATCATGGAGTAATTTGATGCCGCGGACACTGGTGCACGGTCTGTGTTTCTGATAGAAATCAACAAGCTGAGTAAGAACACCTTCTCTGTAAAACTTGAACTACCTTTCGGGACTGGAATTTGAAGGACTGAACCTTTCGAATCAAAGAATATTGCATACAACATGCGATTTGATGTTTTGCAATGGCGCGCAATGACAGGTCTGTTGCCCTCAGGTGAAACCCAAACCTTATTTTTAGCCTTAGAATCAGGTTGAAAATGATAGATCCAGGTTTCATCACCTGTAACTATCTCTTCCAAACGACGTGGGTCACTTTTATCATATTTTTTTTATAACTTGCGATGCAAGTCTAATCCGACTTTGTTTCTGCTCATCAGTGAGCAACTGGGGCACCCAGCACGTGCAGATCTTACGTAGCCCAAGTTGTTCACGTAAGATCTTCAAAATACTTGACGAATGAATGCCACTTAATTCTTCTATCTCTTGCACGGTATAACGTGCGTCTTCCTCAATTAACATTTTCACAGTAGCAACTTTCTTTTTCGTCAAAACGGAAACGGGCCTACCCACTCAAGGGTCATTTTCAATTGACTCCCGACCATCATTAAAACGACATAACCACTTGCAAACTGTAGCATATTTTAAAGCACCATTCCCATAAACCTTTTGCAAATCAGCATGAATTTCTGTTGATGGTAACCCGAGGTGTGCTCGAATCTTACAATATACCCTCTGTTCAGAGATTTTTCCATCCATATAGAACGCTATATTTTACCATAGTGTATAAAACCACGTGTTGAAAATACCCAGTGCAGTGCGCACGTAGACCTCGTGCACTGCATACCGTGACACCGTTGGAGAGAGGAATGAGTACGCAAGTTCTGTGTAAAAAATTGTGCAATTTCATAGTCATGTTAAAAAGTTATAGGCTTACTCTATGAACTTGGAAAAGTGTTACTCGTATGTCTGTCTGTGAGCTAGCTTTTCAAATTTTTATTTTTCAGAACCAGAGGTGTAATTGTAATTTGTAATAAAGGGAGAAAATGAAGAAAAGACATAAATAGGCTGGAGTCATTCAAACATTTTCTCAACAAGAACCACTGGGCCAGAAAAGTTAATTTCCAGACAGAGAGTAATTTGTTAAAATGATTGTCCCTTGGTATAGAGTATGGCCACAATAAAGTATCACAGTTTTACATGCGGATATATAGGAAAAATAATTTTCTCAATAACCACTAGACCAGGAAAGTTGAAATTTACATGAAATCTTCCTGACATAGAGTAGATTTAAATTTGTTGTTGTTTTCCTGTGGGTAAGGTAGAGCCACAAAAGGGGATAAAATTTTTACATGGAGATATAAAGGAAAGATCTTCAAAAACCTTCTCAATAAAAGCTGGGCATTGCTTACTTATATTAATATGGAAGCATCCCCAGGTAGTGCAGATTGAATTTTTACAAAAAAAAATTATAGGGAAACATGTAAAAATCTTCATCTTGACAGCAACAGAGCTATGATTAGTCATATTAGTATGCAAGCATGTTTTAGTAGTACATTTTCAAGTTTGTGGAGTTCAGGGTCGCTGGGGTAGGGTGAGTTTGCAATAGGAGGGAAATCAAATGTTTTAAGGGAATATGCAGGAAATTAATTAATACAAATTCTTTTCAAGAGTACCTTTTAAGGTACATTAAATCATAATATCCAAATGCGAATGATATGTCATAAATATGTTAAAAAAGTAAGATCAATCTTTTTTGTGATATTCAGTCAGTGACATATGAAAGGTGCCACATGTACTAAATATTATAAGAAACATAGAATTTGTTGGATGTACTTACTTTGTTTAACAGATACACATATGGAGAGAATGTGGTGGGAAATGCCAGACTCCACATAACTGACGGGAAAGCAGTAATGAACAAACCCTACCAAAATCTGGTAAATATCTCATTAGCATCCAGATCGAAAGTTAGCAAGTGGTATTAGTGATTCAGTTATCTTGGAACATCTTATATCCAAAGCATGAATAAGCATAGATGAATTTAGACAGAAGATCAATGTCTTTTTTACAGGTTTAAAGTTTTCCAGATTATTTAGCACAGCCTAGGCATATGTCAAGGGCATTTCACATTTTGTTGCATTGTCTTAAGTTTTGTTTGAGCTTTTCCATAGAAACTTTATTTGATTGATCTTCATGACTGTGACTTTCACAAAGGAAATTGTTGTGTCAGTGTGTGCTGTTCCACTTTTTGTTTGAGCCATAGCTTTATGATAAAGAAACATTAATAACTTGTATTAGGCAGCAATTTTGTTTATGGTCAGATAGTGTGACATAGCCTTGACCCAAGGTCATTGAGAGTAGTGTGGTCCATGAATGTTTGTTGCCTAGGATTGTAGAATGTTGTGTGATTGTAACATTCAAATATGCTGTATTTTGAATATGCCTAACTTGTGGTAAGCCAAGGGGGATAATAGACATGTAAGGTTGGTAGGAAATTGTTTTTGAATAACATGTCTATCAGTTATCTACATACAAATGCATTTCACTTGATGTAGTTGTAATGATTCTGGTGTTGGTCTAGTGAGCTGATAAACTTGCAACATTTAGCAGACTCTTTGTCATTTCAATTAACAGAAAAATGTTGCAGTAGTAATGGAGTATTTTATCAATAAATTTTATGTACTGTAATTTTCAGGAAAAGGTTGATGTGGGGTGTAAGGTGAAGGCTCATTATTAGCCCTTTTCTGAGAAAAATCTTTATAGAGTGGTTAATTTGGCAGATAGGGTGAAGATTTTCCCAACTCTTTCTAGCATTATTATGAAGTCAACCGGGCTTGGGTATCATTGCATGTATTAACCTTTTGTTGTTAGCCAGTCCAGCTTTAAGCATTGTGTATTCAGGCTTTGTTTACTGTTATCTGTCCTGTTGGATATTGTGTATTGGCTATTCTCAGCAAGCCTGGTAATATTAATTGAAAGTAATTATATTGTTTGTTATGTTTCATTTGGTTTGTGTATAAGATATTATTCATTTGATTGTGTATAAGATATTATTCATGCAAGATAGCTAAAATTATTAGGTTTCTTATATAGAGGTTTTATATCCAAGTCAATAACTATCGTATGGTGGTCAGATAGTCCCGGTATAATAAAGTGTACCAGTCTGAGATCTGGAGCCTAAATGTGTGCTATATCTGAGTTATCTTTCTTTCCCCTTTCTTTAGTCTTATCTGCTTCCTTATGAACCTAGGTCATATATCAATTCAGTATATTGGGCAAGACTAGGGAGTTAGCATAAAATAATACACCCATAGTACCGAAAATTATGGTAGTAAAGGGCTCTCTTATAATAAAAACTAAATTACATCATAATAAAACTGTAAAATCTGAACTATCCATAGAAATTGAGGCTTATGAATTTGAATGATTCCTAAGTAACTTTTGATAATAAATGGGACATCTGAAACACAGTTGAAGACTTGTGTGGTTTCTTTGTAGACAGACGGAACTACCATCTTTACCTTGCAGCCTTGGGACTTGAAAACAATAGGGTTTCGACCATGTGAGTTGAGACTAAATTATTGAAATGTATATTTTCATTGTGATTGTTGTCTTTATCCTTTGAAAGACTAATTTTTTTTTAATTTTACAGAGACTGTATAAAAAGTAATTGCTTATTAAGCAGAAAGGGGTGTATCAGAATTGTGAATTTGATTGCAACACCAGGGCCTAAAGTTGTCATATTTGAGTTTGCAAATGAGTTGATTACCTTGCTAGCTTACATTATATGATTCAAAGTGGGTTTGTAGGTTTTTTCAAAGTAGGCCCAGACAGCTTTGATGCACTTTTGCCATTGATCTGCCCATGCCTGAAACATGTCATCCAAGTCATCACTTGACATGCTCCGTTATTAGCGCACTGTTCACAACAGTACCAATGTCTTCCTGGGTCTCATATTTCTCTCCTTGCAGGTTATCTTTCAAAACTGGAAATAGCCAAAAGTCACAAACTGCTAAATCTTAGCTGTAAGTGGGGTGGATTAGGATTTCTATACCCAGCATTTTCATGGTGTCCATCACAACCCATCTCTTATGGCTAGGTGCATTGTTCTATGCAGAATTCATTCAGTTTCAATCTTATTAAAATCAAATCTTTGATTGCTTTGATAATATTATGTCACTACACAAAGATCTGAAGACTTTATTATTATACTACATTTATATAGTGTCTTATCTAAGAACATAATTACCCTAAAGCTCTTTACATGTAAAACAAACTAAAACAAATGTTATAGATATTGCACAACTTCTCCGTGCATCGTCTCTAGTATCTGATGATACATAAATTCACACTATGATTGCAAATATATCATACATGATATGTTGGATGAATGTGCTATTATTATTTCATTCAGTAATCATATTACTGATTGGCTATATATGTATTAGGATTCCGAATTTCCTCGGTGAAATGAACCCATTCACATCTAACTATATACCAAAAGGAACAAATACTGATACACACTTGCCTATTTCTATGAATTCATCATTTGAGGACTTCATTCACCCAATCCATCAAATACAACACCTTATAATCGCTGCCTAAGCAACCTCCTTTTATTACGAGTTTACTTTGTACATTTCTTTCAAACATGGCGCCAATTCGTGCGGTACCGTACGATTTGCGCGTGGTTAAGTTCGGCCCTACCAGATGTTAGGTATATAAACAGTCGCATACGCCAAGACCAAGAGATGGGATTGGGTGAATGAGAAGAACCATTATGGAGCTATCAGAGCCCACAAGAATGGTAAATATACCCAAAAAGCTGTATTTAGGTTGGGCAAGTCTGATGCCATTTCACACCCAGAACAATTGGGTCTCCCAATCAGTATTCCATTAAATAGTTTTGTTGGGTAAATTCCCAAACGTCATTGGGTAAATATCATACCCACAGTAAGTACCGTTCATTATGTGTACAAATACTGTTTTATGTTTTATTATATCACTATAAGTATTCTGATTTTTTTCCATGTAAATTTTATTCATACATAAAATAAACCATGCATCTATTAAGATAGAAAGAAATATGAAATGTTATACTTATGTCTTATAATTTGTGTCTGATCAATTTTAATATAAAGTGAACTTATGACATCATAACTATCCATCAAGTGACAATGACACATGTAAAGAATTTGTTACCTGTGTCATGTAAATTTCAAACAAAATATGGAGTAGTTAGAATATATACCATGGACTATATATGAAATACTGTAGATTAATTATTTTATGTGAGTACTTAAAATAAAGCCACATACCACATCATATGCAAGGAACGTTATTCATGCATTATGTTATTGCAGCATTTCTGATCCCGATGGAATATGGCAGGCAATTCATATCCTCTAATCCCCTATGGCCATTGGAACTGATTGTCTGAAAGCAAACAACAAAATTAAAAGCAATAAAAAAATATTTGAATCAGTATGTTATCAACAAATCATAGTTGTAATGTATATGCTCCTCTCCATTTTCAAAAGAGGGGCATATATTTCGAGTTGCACATTTCAGCTGTTGCTTGCAATGATGTGAACAAACTGGTTATATATTGCAAAATCTAAACTGTTCATACACTTTGAGTTATGGTTTAGTCCTTTTGAAATTCATTTCCAAATTTAAGCAAGATTTCTGTAAATATTGCAGATTGTGTTGTCATTTAATTGTGTTGACATCTATTTTAGGTAATTACTGTTGTGTGATTGCAAGATCACTAATGACAGGTGCATATATAGAATCAATAATTTTTTGTGTGACACATGCACCAATAATCCATTTTCGAGTTATCATATTCCGGCATGATTCTAGCATTTACTTTGTTCTCAATGTGAGCACATCAACATTCGTTATTTTTTTTTTATTTTTGAAGTTTATAGTATCAGAATTAAAGCGATTTTTACTGGATTGTGGAGTTACATTCACTTTTATAGAAAAGACAACATGCTAAGACTATGTCAACTTGCAGCAGAATTGAATTTAAGTGTATCAAAAAATGGCACATCTCCAATTTTAATAGTGTCATCATTTGGGTGATTGATTAATTTTTTGTAGATAGATGATGCTCCTCAGGTTTCCTGCAAAAATTTGTATTTGTTATACCGAAAAACCTTGGGGTAAAGATGATGTGGTGTGGTTCAAAATCTACAAAATGTCTGGAGCATAATCTGTCATGACGTGAGTGGTTGTAGTCACGGTGCCTTAACAATTCATGCCATTTTCTGCAGAGTTTTGGCTGTTCAGGTGTGGGAAATGGAAAGAATTTTCACATTAGCCATGAATCCATATCTCCCCTTCTTCCTCGTATCTGACGTACATCCTTCCACAGCATACTAGAACTTGGGCATTTCACAACAGATGAATTTGTTTCTAACAAAAACAATTTTGACGGAAGTGATGCACCCTTCAATTTTACAAAATCATGTGACTCAAGTACAAAGTAAATATTGAATACCACCGGAATGATAACTTGTACAAGTACAAAGTAAATATTAGAATACCACCGGAATGATAACTTGTACAAGTACAAAGTAAATATTAGAATACCACCGGAATGATAACTTGTACAAGTACAAAGTAAATATTAGAATACCACCGGAATGATAACTTGTACAAGTACAAAGTAAATATTAGAATACCACCGGAATGATAACTTGTACAAGTACAAAGTAAATATTAGAATACCACCGGAATGATAACTTGAAAAATGGGCTATTGTCATGTAGTTTTGTTATATTTTCCTAATAAATTATTTATGTAGGGAGAAAAAGCCTTGAAAGAATACGATGAATTAATACATGTTAACACACACACACATTCATGTGTACCTTGTCCAGTGGGGACGAGCGTTGGAGATGATCTAACCGGGGAGTTCTTTTTTATTCTATGCTACAGCAGAGTTCAAAAATGCCTTTTCAAACGGTTTCTTATCACCAATTTTAATAGAATATATTGCTTTTCTTCATTTTAAGTCACACTTTTTACAATGAAAACGGGGACATGATTTACACTCATTAATATTCACACATTTTTAGTAAATAATTTTGTCCAAATGGGGACACAATGTAATTGCTATAAAAATGAAAATGTTGGTCATTGTAAATGTATTATGCTACAGCAAAATCCAAAAATGCATTTCCAAATGGTTTCTTATCAATTTTAGTAGAATATATCGATTACTCTAGTCTTCAGTCACACACATTTTACTTTCCAAACAGGGACATTAATTCATTAATAGTCACACATTTTAGTGAATCACCATGTCTAAATGGTACATATGCTTTAAAAATGAAAATGGTGATCCTTGTAAACATCTAAGCATAAATAATTTAATCACTCAATATATCTTTATTTGTGTATCAAAATAATGGATAATGTTTGTTTATAAAACGGTATCCCCCTGCCCTCAATTTTATGTGCCTGCTTCTGAGCATTTGTGAATGCTTTTACTTAGGCAGGTAAATATAATTTAACTAAATCAACTCCTAAATTTTTCTTTATTACACATTTGAAAGATTTTACAGCAATTTCCTTCCCTTGTCGAGACCCCAAAAAAAAAAAAAGATAGTAAGATTTCTTGTAGCACGTATAATAAAGATTTCTCCCCTGAAAATGTGATTTTGGACTTAGTCATTTTAAAGCGAGCCAAGAAATTTGTTTTTCAGGTCTTAAGATTTTATTGTTCTACCTATAGGTTTGTTCATGGTGTCATTTTATTTGTTTCATTGAGACAAAAAGTTTGGTATAAAAAACAATAATACCTTACAATAAGTAAAAAGAGCCTAAAAGCATTTATTATTTTTATTAATTTGTGAAAAAATGTCAGAGACCACATCGTGACAGTATTTTGAGATTAGGATTTTTATTTTTCATCCTAAAAAAGTTCCAAATGCACCATTTTCTCTGTCTCACTGACACAAAGAAAATGATATCAAGCACATTAACATAGCTCAATCCATTAAAATTCCATGGCTTAAAAGCTACTAGTATTAATTTCTTAGGCAGGTAAATAAAAATTACATGTAACTAAATCAACTCTGAAATTTTCATTAATTATATATTTAAAAGATGCTTATATGAAGTTCTTTGTCTTGTTGAGATAAGGAAAAATAAATGATAAGATTTCTTGTAGCATTGTACATGTATAATTAAGATTTCTCCCCTGAAAATGTGATTTTGGACTTAGTCATTTTAAAGTGAGCTAAGGAATTTGTTTTTCAGATCTAAAAATTTTATTGTTCTACCTATAGGTTTGTTCATGGTGTCATTTTATTTGTTTCATTGAGAGACAAATTTTGGTATAAAAAAATATACCTTAAAATAAGTAAAAAGAGCCAAAAAGCATATTATTATTATTATTATTACTCAGTTTAAAAAATGTCAAAGTCAACTTGGTGACAGTTTTATTGGAAAGGGATTTTTGTTTATCATCCTAGAAAAAATAGAAATGCACCATTTTCTTTATCTCATTGGGATAAAGAAAATGGTATCAAGCACAGTAACATAGCTCAATCCATTACAATTTCATGGCTTAAAAGCTACTCATTTCCTAAGCAGGTAAATCAAAAGTAACTAAATCAACTCTGAAATTTTATTTATTATAGATTTAAAAGATGTTTATAACAACTTCTTTGTGTTGTTAAGACAAGAAAAATTAAGTAATAAGATTTCTTTGAATATGTATAATAAAGATTTCTCCCCTGAAAATGTGATTTTGGACTTTGTCATGTTAAAGTGAGTCAATAAATTTGTTTAAAAATTTATTGTTCTAGCTAGAGCTTTTTTCTTGGTGTTATTTGTCTAGTTAGGAGAAAAAATTTGGTATAAAAACATTAATACATTGCAATAAACATATGAAAATCAGAGCCAAAAAATATTTATTATTACTCAGTGAAAATTGTCTAAGCTATTGTCCAGATTGTGGGACTTTTTTCTTTTTTGTGTTTGTTTCTTTTTGTTTTTCCTTTTTTGGAAATGAAATTTTTACTTTCCATCCTAGACAGAATCCAATTGCAACTTGTTATTTGTTAAAGCACATTAGCAAAGCCCAATGAATAAAAATTACATAAAAGCTATTCATTTCCTAGGTGGATAAATAAAAAGTAGAAAATTGAGTCTGAAATCTTTATCTATTACTAAATATAGCAATTTCTTTGTGTTGTTGGATACCAGGAAAGGTATATAATCAGATTTCTTGTAGTATTTATAATCAAGATTTCTCCCCCTGAAAATGTGACTGTGGACTTAATTAAATGGCTTTTTGAGTAAAAAAAATTAATTTTTCTACATAGACCTTTATAGTGGGTGTTATTGTTCGTCTCATTGAGATGTCGAGAAAATTTTTGGTATAAAAAACATTACCATATTGTTATACATAAATAAATATATAAATGTATTTAAAAAAGCGCCCAGATCTGAAAAGCAATTTTTTTCACTACTAGCCAAAAAGGAAACACAGATGGATGGAGAAAGCCTGATTCCAGTATTCTTCAACAACTTCATTGCAGGATTAGGGGAGGGGGAAGGGGTAGAATTACACTATTGAAGATAAAAATTACATTTGGTCTTGATTAAATTAGAACTGTTATGCCAACAACCTAAATCTAAATTCAATGATATATTGTGTGTTTAAAATCATGATATGATTTTTCACTATACAAATTGGGACACGTGTGTAAAGCCCATATACTGTTTACTGAGGATGGGAAAATGCTCACACTCACACAGGTGATTTATCTTCCCAAACTGGGGACATTTTGTCATTGGGTTCAATGTTCATTTTTTGTACCAAGGCTGGTAATTTTAAGATGCTGATCTCAAATTTAGCATTTCTAGGAGACATTGCCAACCAGGGACATCCCAAGTTGGAAAGATGTCCCCAGTTGGAAGATGAGTAAAGACACAAGTGTGCCCATTTGATGCCACACACACACACACACACACGGTATGAAAGATCTACCTTAAATATTTCAGGATGGGAAAAGTTCACTTACCAAACTGGGGACTTTGTCATCAGGTTCAATGTTCATTTTGTTTTTTTGGTTTTTTTTGTTTTTTTTTTACCAAGGCTGGTAATTTTAGGATGCTGATCACGAATTTAGCATTTGTAGGAGACGTTGCCAACAAGGGGTGTCCTCGGTTGGAAAGATGTCTCTGGTTGGAAGGTGTGTAAAGACATAAGTGTGCCCATTTGACAGCATACACGCAGACACGCACATACACACCAATAATATTTGCCAGGAAATAGTATTTTTGATACTTATTTACACTCAAAGTAAAGAAATAAAAGCTTTTGAGGTCCTTCAAACCCAAAATAAATGTTTGTTAAAAATATATCTTTGAATAAACGTGCATATCGTTAATGTGCACATTCAGCTGAAACATGCAGACAGATGTAGGGTATGTAGGTGTCGTTTGTGTTCTTGTAGGTACCACATGTATGTGTTACATGTAATTTTCCTTTATCTACAGAGAAAATTTTTTTTGAGGAACATGGCCTTCACTGATGCTCAAAGAAGATTTTAATTGATTTCAGCTCAAGGCTTATATTTAATCAAAATGGCTTTGCATGTATGCATTAAATAAACTACATGTTGTTAACATTCATGTCTATATTGTTAAAAAACTACCAGGTGTATTAAAGGGGCTGATTCACAATTTTGTGGAATTAAGCAATTTTCTCAAAATTTGTAGTGCAAGCCTACATATAAGTTAGTATTTCTCTGACTGAGCATTAAGAAATGTAAAATTACTCAGATCTACAACTTTGTTTGTTCCAACTAGATGTATTAATCTGATGACCATGATGATCTTCAGCTTTTTTCCCTTCAATTGTGATATCATGCTTGAATTATGGCCGTATGATGTGCAGTGACTATAGTGAATTCTCCATATCACCTCTTTGGGCTCTGAATTAGAAATAAATATGTTCTATTCTGTCAGTATTCATTAGTTTGATTAGTTTCAGAGTTTATCAATGTGGATAGTGAATCACTGTGATCTGACTATAATACCATTTCAAAATGCGAAACTGAAATTCAGCATATTGTGACAGAACACACCATTTCTCTCTTCCTTACCCTCCCCACTCTCTCTTTTTCTCTTCTTCACTCAGTCACTGGCTGTACACTCAAACAATGGTTACTTTAAATGCTGCCCAAATGAATCAGTCGAGTATGCGTCGAATACAGTTTATTAATGGTGAAACATGTACATGGCATGAACTAACATGACGTGACGATGGCGACGATTCTCTGAAAGAATCAATTATACAATTTCATAATAAACATTCGTATTATAAATGTACGTACTACAAAACAATAATCTGTTTTCAAACATTTAAATGAATTAAAATTATACAGAATGTAACTGTCGTTCAACAAACTTGAATACTTAGCATAAATTAATAATCTAAACAATGCTAAACAGTAATTCAATAATTATAATTCTTACCAAAATTTGATTTCTCTAGACAGCAAATATGATAGACCAAAGTAAACAAGTTGAACGTTAATGACATCATAATCACAATACACGTGTGGCGTTGCGCAATTATAGCGCGCCAGATATCTAATAAATTATGCATGTAATATAAATAAGAATTCTTACACTCCCCACCATGGAATTACTGATTCCATAAAATTATACAAAACATGTAAAAATAATGTTTAGATACCATCTAGATCAGTCGTTAAAAAGGTCAGAAGTCAACTACAGTACCATTTTGCAAATATCGGAATAATCATGTTAACCAGAGGATTCTAATAAACATAACTTAGTAATTGGTCTAATTAGCTCTGATTTTTGTGTTTTTACAAGGCAGCTATGAACGAAGCCATCTCTACCCACATTTATATCCATGACCCGACCTAAGGGCCACTGTCCTCTAGGAACGTTTTCTTGGGCTACTAGTACTATGTCCCCGTTTTGGATATTCGAGATTGGCCTTTGCCATTTTTGTCTGACTTGTAATAGGGGCAAATACTCATGCATCCATCTTTTCCAGAACACATTAGCTAAATACTGAACTTGTTTCCACCATCGCCTGGCATATACATCTTCTTTCTTGAAGACTCCTTGAGGAATGCATGAGTTTGTCTTAAACAAAAGTATCATGTTTGGAGTAAGTGGTGGCTGATCACTTGGGTCATCACTTATTGAAGTAATTGGTCTGTTGTTTAAGATTTTCTGGACTTCAGTCATCATTGTTAATAGTTGTTCGTCCGTTAGGAGTTGTTCATTGGCAATTGCTTTAAGGATTGAACGTGTTGTCCTAATCATTCTTTCAAATGCTACACCCATGTGACTGGCTGAAGGGGGGTTAAAATGCCACTCAACTTCTTGGTGCAACATACTTCTGTTGATATTAGATTGGTTCCAGTCCCTGATTGATTTGCGTATTTCGTGGTCACCACTTACAAGGTTAGTGCCATTATCACTGTATACCTTTTCTGGCACTCCCCGTCGACTAGTGAAACGTTGGAAAGCAGCAATAAAGGAATCGGTTGTTAGATTATGGGCAATCTCTAGATGAACTGCTCTACTCGTAAGGCACAAGAATATGCAACCATATCTCTTCACGTGTGAACGGTGTGATTTCACTAGAAGCGGACCAAAATAGTCGATGCCAACAAATGTAAATGGAGGTTTGTCCGCTGTTGTCTGTTCTTCCAGTAGAGGTGCCATTTGTTGCTTACAAAATACTCCATGTCGACGATTACAAGGTATACAGTGTCCTACGACTCTTTTAACAGCACTTAATCCTTTAATGATCCAAAACTTGTTGCGTGTTGCAGAAAGCACCTGTTGTTTTCCCATATGTCCTTGGATTTCATGGTAATAACGAATGATAAGGTTTGTAACATGATGCTTGTTCGGCAGTATGATGGGAAATGCATTCAATTCTTTGAAATTAATGCGTCCTTTTGCTCAGATAATACCATCATCTAGTACTGGGTTTAAGGATGCAATACCACTGTCAAGTTTGACGGGTTTCCCCTTTCTCATACTCTCAAGCTCTTCAGTAAAGGAGGAACACTGTACATACTTCAGAATCACATCTGTAGCTTCCCTCACCTCTTTTAAGGACAGTTCTCCTACTGTGCACATATCAGGATGTCTTAAATATCTATGTCTGCAATAGGTCTTGAACCTCATTATCCATGCGACTGCTCGTCTTAATTTTGTCCAATCCGAGTAGTATTCAATGAGTTCCCCAATACCATCGACAGAGATTGCATACACTGCAATTTCCTTCTTGACCTCAACGTTATTTTCAGCTACATCTGGGACTTTGTTTGTCGATTCTTGTGGCCATTTGGTGGGATCTTGAAGCAAAGAAATTTGGTCCGTTCAACCATAATTGCATTTTATCAGTATCGCATGCAGTGATGCCTCTTGACGCTACATCTGCCGGGTTTGATGTAGAACCAACGTGATGCCACTGATCAGCGGTTGTTCGTTCATGGATTTCACTGAGATGATTCCCAACAAAGGTCTTGAAATGGCGTGATTCGTTCCTTATATACCCCAAAACAATCGTAGAATCTGTCCATAAGTATGTCTGTTTGATAGGAATGTCTAATTCCTCCGATATCATTCCATATAAACGACAAGCAACTACAGCTCCTGATAATTCTAAACGTGGAATGCTCTGTTGTTTGATAGGTGCTAATCTAGATTTCCCTAGTACAAGGGAAACCTCCACCTTGTTTTCTACATCAACAACTCGTACGTAAGCGCAGGCACCAAAACCCATCTCGGATCCATCACTAAAGATGTGTAGTTGAATGCTCTTGATGTCATCAAAATAGTTTGGCATAAAGCATCGATTAAGTGATATGTTTTCTATGAAGGGTACAGTACTTAGCCATCCTTGGGTGATATCTTCTGGCATTTCATCATTCCATCCTATTTTCAACCGACAAAGTCTTTGTACCAAGGCCTTTGCATGAAGTGTCACAAGGGATATCAATCCTAACGGATCATAGATTGCGCTAATGGTGGACACTAAGCCTCGCTTTGTGAGTGGTTTTTCCTCCAATTTCACTTTGAATCCGATTGAATCGTTTTCAACATTCCATTGAACTCCAAGTGCGCGATTCACAGCTGGTACTGTAGTAGAATCTTGATCAAGCGCCATTACTGCTGGAGCTCGTTCTTCTTCTGGTATTGAATGAAGCACAGCCTTGCTATTACTCGGCCATTTTGTAAGCCGAAATCCTCCAATTGCCATTAACGATTGCAGATCTGTTACAAGTTTTGTGGCTCTCTCTTCAGTCGGAACGGATTTCCACAAATCATCAACGTAGAAATTTTTTCTTACTGTTGATATCACTTCAGTCTCAAACTTGTCTGAGTTATCTATAGCTGTGCGTCTAAGAGCATAAGAAGAACAACTAGGGAAAGAAGTAGCTCCAAAGAGATGTACTTTCATCTGGTACCATTTCGGATCCTGATTTAAGTCACCATTTGGCCACCATAGAAACCTTAGGGCATCACAATCCTCGTCCGTCACTCTGACTTGGTGGAACATTGCTTCTATGTCTGCAGCAACAGCTATTTTGTCTTGCCTGAACCGTAGAAATACACCCACCAAGCTGTTCATCAAATCTGGTCCTTGCAACAGTTCGCTATTGAGGGATTTGCCTTGATATGTGGCTGTGCAGTCAAATACGACACGTACTTTGCCAGGTTTGTGCTCGTTAATCACAGGATGGTGAGGCAAGTACCACACGCGCTTTGAACTCGTTTTGTGTTTGGTTACTTCTGCGGCGTATCCTTTCTCAATATAACCATTCACAGTACGTTTGTACATTTCTTGCAGACTTGGATCACGTGACAGCCTTTTGCGTAGGGTTTGTAATCTAGAATGTGCAAGAGGAAGGTTGTTGGGCAGACTTGCATCCTTGTCTCTCCAAGGTAGTCCAAGCTTATAGTGACCGTCTTCATGGGTAATTGTAGATTCCATAATAGCAAGAGCTCTTTTATCCTCAACAGACATACTGGCTTTCTGGCTCGATAATTTATCATCGAAATCAGTATTCCAAAGTCTTTCTAATTGTTTGTGAAGAAGTACTTCCTCGGTGTTCTCAAAGTTTATGTGAGCTGAGTTCCTCCAGGAGTCTGTGCGCACTGGTCCACGCACTATCCATCCCAAGTTAGTACGGATTGCGTATGGCTGGTTTACATCGCCAGCACGTACTTCAAGTGGAATGTGTGCAATAGGGTTGTCTGTACCAATCAATAACATCACTTCATCTGTCTCAATCTGTGGGATATTGAGGTCTGATAAGTAGGGGAATGAACTCAAATCGGCATTTCTTGCCGCTGAGCGGGAAGACACAGGAAGTTTCTTTATGGACCACACTCTCTGCAGTCACATCACATGTTAACTGTCTAAAGGTTTTATATCTAAATCAACTTCCTTGCCAATATTTGTACTGTTTCTGGATGTTATCATTGACATTTGGTATGTCACTGGCTTACTTGGAATATCAAGGGCTTTTAGAAGATGTTCATCACACAGAGTCTTGTCAGCTCCATCATCAAGTAGTGCATACGTTTGCAAAGATCTTCCATTTTTTCCCACAATGGTAATGGGAATAATACCCAAACAGTTCTTAATTGTATTTTTCATAGCCGCATAATGTACCGATGATTGCCCAACAGTTAACTGATTTTCATGTAAATTTGATTGTTTACCAGTTACTTGACTTCCGCCATCAACAATCCAACTATGCAAAAGTGTATGATGTTTAACAATGCAACCTGACACTGAACAAGCTTTTGGTTTTCTACATTTGCTAGAAATATGATTTCCTTTTAGACAATTATAACAGGACTTAAGTTTGCGTAGCAAAGAAAACCTGTCATCTAAACTCATGAGCACAAGACACTAAATCTACACATGTACCTGAACAACATCTACAATATCGCTCATTGCTTGTCTGCTAAACTTTGTGTAACTAATGTGGTAACTTTGCCCTTTACATTTACATCAGATTCATGAGATATTGTATGTCGCATTTTGTTTTCAACGTGTGACCTTAAGTTGTTTTCACGCACAAGGTCAAGACCCAACATAGATGAGGAAATTCTTGCCCTTTCGTCTACAAACCTTGATAAGTCAGAGAAGCGGGGCTCTCTACCCGACTCTGTAATTGAGTGAGCTACATCTACCCACTTGGCTCTCAGATGAGTAGGTAATCTTCTAACAATGCGTCTCAAATTGTCTGAGTTGTCAATATCTGACTTGAACCCTAATTGTGACAATGTAATTGCACACCTTTGCATTTCTAAAGCAAGCTTTGACAATTCATTCACATTTGATGCCTTGATTTCATTGCCATATACAATTTTCTCTATGAATGACCGAGCAACTAAATAGGACCTGCCATAACGTGAGAATAATATTTCTCTTGCTTTTAGGTACCCTTCCTTTGGCTCTAAAAGTACACAGTCCTCAATCGAGGATTTTGCCTCATCTTTACAAATTCGAATCGGGTAGCTCAGTCTTATCTGATAGTCGCTAACTCGACTTTCTACATTAGTCTCAAAGTTCTTAATAAACTTACAATAATCAATAGAGTTACCACTAAATGTTTGTAATTCTGGTTTTGGTAGAGTGAATCCCTCCTGTAGAGCCGACGCCAGTTTTCCGAAGGCATTCTCTGAATCATGCGACTGTGGAGAAGTTTCCATTATGCGTACATTTTCTGTCCGTCGACGTGGAATAGATGTGGCGTGCATGTTGAAATCCTCCATGACCCGTACGTTATGGCTATCATCTCCAGGTGTATGTACCTTGAACTGCCTGGTTAATTCACCATGTAACACGGGATCAGTAACGATGGTTTCCGGATTATGTGCCACTGTCGCTTCCACATTGATAGCTTCTTGCAGTACGCTTTCAATTATTGTAGCCTCCTCAACTTCAGCACTCTGTTCGAATATTTCTTGTTTCATCTCTAGATCCTTGAGTGCTCGTTCAAGTTCCTGCCTTTCCTTAAGTTTTCTCAGTTTGTGTTCAGCAATTAGCCTCGAAACTTTGGCGTTCTGAAGTTCGGTCCGTGACGACGTTGCAGATCTAACAGACAAGCGCAAGTTGCTGACCATAGAACCTTCAACATCGAGCTTCTCCTCTCGGTGCCTGTGTTTCGCATTCCAATCGGAGAATCGTTCTTGGAATTCATTAAGGTTCTTCAAACAACTGTCAAAACTCGTCTGCAATTGTTCTTGTACCTCTGGTTGTGTACACATATCCAAACATAGTGAATGACTGGCTGTAAATTGTTCAAAGCGTTCGCACAAATTTTTATAAAGCTGTTTCACATGTTCCTTATTGTCATACGATATCATGGTTTTCTCCAAATCCTTATATAATTTCGTAAGCTGAGCTATATGTGTGCTTCTGTTGCGCTTCAAATCGGCGAAAGATGTTTCTCCCTCCGACGCTGTATTATCCATCAGTTTGAGAAATTTTGAGAATTTTAAATGCTGCTCAAATGAATCAGTCGAGTATGCGTCGAATACAGTTTATTAATGGTGAAACATATACATGGCATGAACTAACATGACGTGACGACGACGATGGTGACAATTCTCTGAAAGAATCAATTATACAATTTCATAATAAACATTCCTATTATAAATGTACATACTACAAAACAATAATCTGTTCTCAAACATTTAAATGAATTAAAATTATACAGAATGTAACTGTCGTTCAACAAACTTGAATACTTAGCATAAATTAATAATCTAAACAATGCTAAACAGTAATTCATTAATTATAATTCTTACTGAAATTTGATTTCTCTAGACAGCAAATATGATAGACCAAAGTAAACAAGTTGAACGTTAATGACGTCATAATCACAATACACGTGTGACGTTGCGCAATTATAACGCTCCAGATATCTCATGGATAAAAATTAATTATACATGTAATATAAATAAGAATAAACTAATTCTTACAGTTACTATAACCAAGATTCCTAAGTCACCAATTCAACATAGTTCTCCACCATTGTTCCGAACTTTGAGATCAACTGAATTTCCCGCAATTTTTGTGGGAATGTTTAAAACCTCCTAGATTCCTATCCAGAAATTAGACTCAATTCTCAAGTTTACCATTTAATAATGCTGCATCTAAAAGATAACAATGTGAACAACAATGAAATCTTAGTTCAGTCTTGGTCAGTAGTCACTAGTCACTAGTCATCTTTTTCAATAACTCTTATGTTGGAATGTAAAAACTTGCTAACATTTCCCTATATCCTGTTTAGAAAACCTTCTCCCAGTCCTTCTGGAGGAGAGTTAAATCCTATGACTAAAACTGATAAACCTCTAATGAATTCCTAACCTAAGTTCTTAAAATTCCCAACTATAAATTTCCAGGATAATATTTGTCTGAATTCAATCAAGATGATCAAACTACAAGTCCAAAAACTTCCTTAACTAAATTAAATACTGCAAGGCTCATTAGATATAATTTGTAATCAAATTTCAATAATTCCCAAGCTTCAACACTAAATTGCAAGAGATCAAAGTTTCCAACAGAAGTTTACTTCCTCAGTAAACAATAGCGGAAAATGACCAAAATTCCTAATAAAATCCTGAAACTAATCCAAAGTTCCTAAAACTATGCAAGAAATAATCCTAACTCTTCTAAGAACTAAAATTAAAACTGGTTACTTAAATTAAAATACAAAATACCTAACCCATCATAATGCCTATAAGCCTACACCCCAAAACACACCTTACGAGCAGAGGAGAGCGAGCGTTTCAATATCCCTCTTTTTTATACTAAAACATGACGTGATGGTTGGTAAATGTTAGAAATTTTGGATAACAGAACATGATATTTCCTGACACTGTTTTTTTACTTTTGAAACCATAGGAACTCTACAAACTCTAATAAATGCCTGTTCACTAAATTTTATGAATAAAAGTCAATAACAGATACACCTTTAAGCAGAACAACACCAATTATTCACATGAAAATACAATAAATAATGCAACAGACCCCAATAATATCCAAACTATTGTAACTTTTCTGATCAGGCTCAATATTCTGAATAAACAACGACAAATCTGTCAACAATCTACCAGTCCGAAATTTGGATTCAAATGTCAATAATTAACTGGAAGCAAGTAAAACTACAAGTAAACAAGACAAATGATATGGAACTAGAGTTTATCTGGTGTGGAATGTCACTCAAAGATCCCAAGCATGATAAGTAAGCTCAAAATATACTGCAGCAACTTATCAGCTATGATCAGCTGATTCCAACACAAACATAAAACATGTGCATAAACTGTCACACCACTCCTACATCACTGATAGCCATCGGAATAATCTTACAATAAATAAGGAAGCAAATCACTGAAATATCAAGTATTCATAACACTTAATTACATACAATTGTTAATAATAGATTTATACTACCAAGTTCAGCAACTTTGCATAAAATAACACCTGTCAGGTCCCTGGTAAGTTACAATATATATCCTGCCATATTTGAATTTTGTCTCTTAAATTTTTTTCCAATAGCTACGGACGCGGCAATTGAGAGCCTTTTAGTAAGTTTCGCAGTACCATTAGAATTTTTCAAACTTCAATCCTGACCCCTAAAGCTTGCTGTAATCAATGAAAACAGTTTTTAGTTATCTAAAGCTTAAATATTTTAAACTGTGTTTCAAAAATCACCCTATAATATTTCTTGAAATGGTAGTTTAATAATGTAAATCCTGAATTAAACAAGTTCGTGGAGATCAGATTTTAAATAGTTTTCCAGTGTGTGTTTTTAAAGGGTTTTAGCATTGAGGAAGTCACTGGGCTCTCAAGTTGCCCACTACTTCATCTACTTGTTATGTCAAATGATTGCTTGAGTGTAAAGGTAAAACATATTCAAAATTTGTGAAAATACCAAGGTTTTTGAAGCCACAATTTTCCAGGCTATAACATCAATATCTGGACTACCATATGTGCATTTTTATCACTTTAAAACCAACAGCATAGTTCAGGTGATGAAGATTTATTAAAAACAATAAAACACAATACAGTTTCTTTAATTCGTATGAAGGAAACATATTTCCATTATTTACTGGAAGTCAGTGCCTCAAAACCCATGTTTAACAACAATGTGCACTTGAATGCATCTTGTAAGAATAGCTCCACATATTTTTTTTCATAAATTTAGTTAATACACATCCTTTACAAAATACATGCAAATATGGGTTTTCAATATTAAAATGTGGTATGGATATTTACCTTAATATCACAAAATGACTTATACATGTCAAATTGCATGAACATAAATCACAAAATACTCAGTTGATCAAGAGTTTTTAAAAGCATTTTAGCAATATAAAAATAGAAACGAATGATTTTATTTCACAAGTGATGCTTCTCATGAACTTATGTGTTATAATGAATTCCTCTTGTATAATTATATAATTTATAATGAAACACTTGAGAAGTTATCGGTATTATGAAGGTATGTTGATTTCATTCATGAACAATTTTGTTCCTTGAAAAAAAAAGAACATTTTCTTTAGCATGTTGGTCAGATTTTCCTCTTTAATTCAATGATAAAAAAAGTGCAAAAGTGTAATACTCCATTTCATATTTTTAGAGCCTTTTTATATGCCAGGTGAAAAGTAATAAACTATTGATCATGACAATTGCACATTTTTGAGTTTTTACCCAAATTTTACACACGTCCTCAGATTTGGTTAGCCTCATGCATTCTGCTTTAAGAACCTAAATATAGCGGCAAGTTTTATAAGGATGAAAACAATTTCTTCAATTTTTTTTTTCCATGGAAAGTGCCAGAACTAAAGTGCTTTCTTTTGGATCCAAGGGTATTGTGTTCCTTTTGTGGAAAAAAATTGACATAGTTAAGTTTTTTGAGTTTTTAGTGAACTGAAGCTAGAGGTAATTTCAAGTTTTGACCATGGATCCTTTTTCTGTGGTGGAAAGGGGTAGAATATATTTTTTTTCCAGATATAGCCTTATTTTCCTTGTGTGTTCACACTACAGCCTTCAATTGAGCAGTAGCATCTTGATTTTGATTCCTCTATTCCTTAGTTACACTGTTACACTGTTACCAGCTGCATTGAAGGCTAACCACATCTTGAAATCACATGATCACAGTATATGAAATCTAGAATAACCACGTGTTCTGGCAGTATCTTGAAAATGTACGACTATTACTGCTTGAATTATCTTGTCATTTTGGTGTTGAACATTTTTGTTGTTAAACTATAATTTGTTTTTTTTCATTGACAGAAAAAAATAAGGTATTTGTTACTGATATTTGTGTTCGAAAATCTATTTAGAGGCTCTGAATGTAACAAAATTAGGTTATTGTCTTTGCTTTATAGAAATTGATTTCTTTGTAATGCTGTATGTTCAGTAAGATTAATATCTTTATTTTGATAAAATCTGAAAATTTTATTAGGTCACCAGGGTCACTCAGGTGACTTAGTGCTGTTGGTCTTCATTTGTTGTCTTGCAGCATCTGTTGTCCCTTAACAATTTTACATTTTTAACTTGAAAACTATAAGGCCAATTGTTACAATTTTTGGTGTGAAGCAATCTCTATGCTAAGAGGAACATAAATTGTGAAATTTATGACCTTATCATCCCCTGGGGGCATCAGTGGCATGGCCAACTATTTCTAAAAAAGGTTATGTTTTCCAAAATCTTCCTCTCTGTTCCCAAAGATGTGGGTGAAAAACTAAATGCATGGTTATGATGTCCATAAAGCCCTCTATTAAAATGTTAAATAAATGACCCCTGGTCAGGGATTCAGGCCCTAGGGTGGGGCCAGTGTGGCCATACAGTGAAAAATGTATTAAGTCTTCGAAAAGCTTCTTGTCTTCCTCCATATATATATATATATATATTTGATAAAATTTAATGCATGATAATAATATCCACGAAGCTCTCAACATATATTGTGAAATTTGTAACTATTGGGTCAGCGTTTCAGACCCTAGGGTGGGGGCATTATGGCCATATAGTGAAAATCTATCAAATCATAGAAAGTCTTCTTTACTATTATATATATTTGAGTAGAAATAAATGCATGATTATGATGTCCATAAAGTTTATACCTAAATTGTGAAATTCATCGTTCTTGGGTCAAGGGCTCAGGCCCTTGTGGCCCCCGTGGGGATCTGGGTTGTTAGAATAGATCCTCAGTACCCCTTGCTTGTTGTAAGAGGTGACTAAATGGGGCGGTCCTTCAGATGAGACTGCAAAAACCCAGGCCCCGTGTCACAGCAGGTGTGGCACGATGAAGATCCCTCCCTGCTCAAAGGCCATAAGTGCCGAGCATAGGCCTAAATTTTACAGCCCTTCACCGGCAATGGTTCCGTCTTCATATGAGTGAAAAATTCTCCAGTGGGACATTAAACAAATGAATATATAATCAATCAATCAGGCCCTTGTGCTAGGCTGTTATGGCCACATAATGATAATGTATAAAAACAATTAGGGAATGTTAAAATGATTTATATGCTTCAAACTTTCATTTTTCATCTTCTGTAATTGAATAAGAAGTGTATTTATTTTGAAAGATCATAAACATGCATGTGAACAGAAAACTCCTTATTGAGGTTTATATGGAAATATGAGACTCCCTGTATAGGCTGTGTATGGTCTATGATACCATTAATGCCCATGGGCCTCTTGTTCTTTAACATGTTATTGGCATTTTACATTTGCCAATGTTTTGCCTTATATGACACTACTAACAAAATTGATGTTCAATTTTCCATAACATGAAGTCAGTTGTTGCATATGAATACAATCACAGCTTCAAAAGTACAACATTAAATGTAGAATTCAAGTGTTTTATTTTCAATAAACTGCAACTTCTGCGATATGATGAAATCATGCAATGGCTTTGATAATTACTTTATGATGATGGTTACCTTTTTTTGGTACATGGTCAAATCTTCTGTAATGCTATTCGGGCATTATAAGATTGATAAAATTTGATCATGTGACCAACTTCATGTCATATCCCAATGAGACTCAAAACATGATACTGCAAATACCTGCATGCACATGCAAGTTTGCAAGAAAGGCTTTTTTGATGAAGTTTTGCTTAAAGTATCTAATCTTTCAAAATGATTTTACTAATTTACAGTATGTATTTTGTTATTTTGAGGAATGCATGATATTTGAAAGCAAATTTCATTTATTTCTCCTTTCCCATACTTTACTATTGGGGATGCATATGCACTGGTTGAATTACTAACAGGGATGCACGTGCACTGGTTGAGTTCAGTTAGAAAATTACGCAGGTGTGCCAATCACATACAGGGTATATACTGGTAGAGTAAGATTTGCTATCTAAAAGGAATTTGGCAGATCAGATGAGAAATGTGTACATGTTTCAAAATTCATGTCGGCTTTAAAGTAGGGGACAGCCGTAGTACTCAGAAAAAATCAATTTTTATACAGCCAGTACTTCATTTGGGAGACTTTTTATTTGCAGATATCTTGTTTCCTTTTGTGTTGATGTTGTATAAATACTTCATGCATATTTAACAGTAGGTGGAAGTATCTATCAAAATTGCAAATTTTGGGATCCCTGGGGTATTGTTAATGGAATATATGTGAAATCTTTCTACAGTATGGACATTTTTGTGTTTTAAGAACACATCTTGTTTTACATTGCTGCTGAATGTTAGAATTTAGCTTAGATATGCTGAACAAGAAAATTACAGATTTTGTAGCTCTTTTGGGCTAGTTGTAATTAAAGTAATGCTCAGGTGACTGATAAGGCCTTTGGGCCTGTTGTTTAGGGGAAAAATTGTAACTGACATTGACTTACATGTGCAGTATTAACTTAGTTTTGAAGGTCAAGGCCATAGTGACTGAGGGTTCCTCCAAAATTGAAATGGAGGAGGAGACCACAATCCCGCTGGCCATTCATATGTTTAAGGTGGAACGAATAGGAGATGACTATTTCACCCAATGGGTTCCTTACTACTATTGTGTAAGTATGGCAAGAGATACATAATAAAGATCAGTACCACTTTGTTTAAGATATATTGTAGTTTTATTTTCCCTTTTTATGCCCTTTGAATCAAAGATTCTTTCAAGTTGTGCTGTTTTTGTATTAAGCATACACTATTTTTGTGAGAAGACCTTTCCAAAAATACAAGTTTTATTGACTGTGTGACATTGATATTGACCTAGGTATTGGAAATTTAAAATAAAAATAAAAAATAACATGGTCATCTTTTACAACAGAAGAGGTAGAGTTTTCATATTTGGCATGTATATTCCATGTGGTGAGACTTCTCCATTGGCACCAAAATATTTGACCTAGTGAGCTTTACATTGACCATTGACCTAATTTTAGAAAATTAAGCCATATCTTTTATACCATAAGACATTGCTTTTAAAAGGTGAACAAAATGAAAATTATGTCACATTCTCAGTATTGCTACAAAAGTTTCAACTACAATGTGTCACAGTTCCACTTTCTTGTAATCCAGGGGCATATGTGTTTCATAAACATCTTTCTTTGATTTTAGGATGATACTGAAATTATTTAAATTTGTTCAAGTCAAGGGGATATTAAGATAAATCTTCAAGTATCTTCTGCTCAAAAACAACAGGGTGATGATTGCTCGTATTAACATGGAAGCATCCCACAGTAGTGCAAACTGGAATCACGACCATTGGGAGTAGGATGAGGCCACAATAAGAGATCAAAGTTTTTTAGGTCACCAGATTCACTGGGGTAACTTGTTGCCATTGATCTTCATCTGTCATCGTGTGTTGTTTGTCGTCCGTTAACAATTTCACATTTTTAACTTTTATTAAAAACTACATGGCCTCTTGTTACTATTTTTGGTGTGAAACATCTCTAGGCTAAAAGGAATAGAAATTGTGAAATTTATGCCCTTGCCGGTCCCAAGGCCTCAGAGCATGGCCAAGTATGCTTTAAAAAAGCTATATTTTCAATAATCTTCTTCTCTAATCCCACACATGTGGGAGGAAAACTAAATGCATGGTAATGATGTCCATGAAGTCCTCTATCAAAATTGTGAAATTCATGGCCCTTGGGTATGTCCAATATGACCATATATTGAAAATACATAATTAAATCTTAGAAAATCTTCTTTCCGTCTTCCATATTTGTTTGAGAAAAACTAAATGCATGATAGTGATGTCCATGAAGTTCTCAACCTATATTGTGAAATTCATAACTCCTGGGCCAGGGGTTCAGGTCTTGGGGTAAGTCCAATATGGCCATAAAGTGAAAATTTATTAAATTTTAGAAAATTTTCATCTCTACTCCAATATATTTTTGAGAAAAACCATATGCACGATAATGATGCCCATGAAGCTCTCAACTTAAATTGTGATATTTGTGGCTCCTGGGTCAGGGGTTCAGACCCTAGGGTGGGGCCAATATGGCCATATAGTGAAAATCTATTAAATTTTAGAAATTCTTCTTCTCTGCTTCCATCTATATTTGAGATAAACTATATGCATGATAATGATGTATGTGAAGCTCTACACCTAAATTGTGAAATTCATGGCTCCTGGGTTGGGAGTTCAGGCCTTAGGGTGTGGCCAATACAGTGAAAATCTATTAAATCTTAGAAAATCTTTTCACCTTCAGCTGGTGACATCTCAATATGAGTGAAAAATTCTCGACGAGATGTAACACAAACAATTAATCTTTATTTCTACATATATTTTAGTAAAAGTAAATGCATGATTATGATGTCCATGCAGCTTTGTAACTAAATTTCTAAATTTGTAGCTCCTGAGTCAGAGGTTCAGGTCCTTGTGCAAGGCTAATATTGCCACATAATGAAAATGTATAAAGATAATTAGGAAATGTTAAAATGATTTATATGCTTCAAACTTTCATTTTTCCTTCTTCTGTAATTGAATAGGAATTGTATTTTGAAAGATCATAAACATGTGCACAGAAGACTCCATATTGGGGCTTATATGGAAATATGGGCTTTGATACTCAGGTGACTGTTGGGACGGTCCTTCGGATGAGACTGCGAAAAACAAGGTCCCGTGTCACAGCAGGTGTGGCACGTAAAAGATTTCTCCCTGCTCAAAGGCCATAAGCGCCGAGCATAGACCTAAATTTGCTTCCCTTCACTGGCAATGGTGACGTTTCCATATGAGTGAAAGATTCTCAAGCAGGATGTTAAACAATATTTAATCAATCATTAATCATTCAAAAATAAAAATCTTGTTAAGAACCACTTTATCAGGAAAGTTGAAATTTACATGGAAGCTTCCTGACATAGTGCAGATTCAATTTTGTTAAAATTGTGGTGTCCAGAGGTAGGCTTGGGCCAAAGTAGGAGATCAAAATTTTTATATGTGAAATTATGGAAAAAATCTTTAAAGATTTTTTTCTCCAGAACTGATGGGCCAATTTCAATCAAATTTGGTACAAATCATCCTTTGATGAATGGGATTTAAGTTTGTTCAAATGAAGGGTCATGCCCTATTCAAAGGGGTGATTATCACAAAAATGGAAAAATACGATATATTGTTAAGAACCACTTTGCCAGAAAAGTTTCAATATACATTGAAGCTTCCTGATGTAGTGCAGATTCTAGTTGTTAAAATGATGGCCCCCGGGGAAAATGATGGGGCCAGAGTAGGGAGTCATAGTTTTGCATGGGAAAATGTAGGACAAAATCTTTAAAAATCTTGTCAAGAACCACTGGGTCAGAAAAGTTGAAATTTACATGGCAGCTTTCTGACGTAGCTCAGATTCAAGTTTGTCAAAAGCCTGGCCCTTGGGGTAGGTTGGGGCCACAATAGGGGATTATAGATTGAAATGTGAAAATGTAGTAAAAAATCTTTAAGAATCTTCTTTTCAAGAACCAAGAAAATTCAAATTTACGTGGTAGCTCTCTGACATAGTGCAGATTCAAGTTTGTTAAAACCATGGTCCCCTGGAATAGGATGGAACTATAATGGGGATCAAAATTTTACATGTGAATATATAGGAAAAATCTTTTAATAAGAGCAAGATGAATCAGGTGAGCAATATTGCCCATGGGCCTTCTCTTTATCTTGTGACATATTGTATGATAGTTATATCATGACTTAATAGGGCTAGGCTGAGGCCACGATATGAGATCAAAATTTCTCATTGGAATAAATCTTAAAATTCACTGTAGCTGAACAAAAGCAGAGCCAAGATTACTTACTGGCCTCTTGTTTTGCTAGTCTTTTTATCTATATTAATATATCAGAGTGAAAATGTAAGAAGAATTCAAAAAAAAAAGAAAGTAAGCTTATCAGTTGTAAAATAAAGGCAATCCATTGTCATGAAAATTATTATTCAATAAAAGATCAAAAGCTTAATTCTGATTTAATTGTGGTTGCTGGACAGGATTGGGTATTCTGTCCCATTCTGCAGACGAAGGGTAGACTACAGATATATGTATCCTTTTTTTTATGTTTTGTTTGTGGCATGCCTGGTCCCAATGAGCTCATTTCTCTAAATTTTTGTGTTCAGTGGGAAATCAGATTTTTAAAAAACCCATATTCCATGTCTTCTCTTTATGTATGTCTTGAGTTACTATTGCATGTTCCATGTGTGCAATATTTTGTGGCACCCTTCTTTGTCATCAAACATTCTCTATTAAATCTCCCAATCAAAGTTTGAAGACTTCTTGTTTTCCTTGGTTTATTATTCGTCCACTTCCTCTTCTTTCTCGAAAAATGTCCATAGCTGTTCTCTGTAACAAATTGATGAAAGTATTAGATATTGAAGAATATGATATTCCAATGTGTCTAGTTGTGCAGAAATGTTTTTGTTTTCATATTGAAAGGGGTTGGAATACATTTTTGGAGTATCAGGTATGGATGGGGTCTAAAATAGAACTCTTTGGGGGAAAATTAATTTCCAAAGTTCAGCAGATATAACTTGACAAATATGATAAAGTCCTGGTATTTTTGGAAATGAGAGGAAAATGACAGGACCTACATGCTAGTATCAAGGTCAAGGGACTCCAGTGACCTTGACCTCTGACCATGAACATTAAAACTGGTATAACTGTAAAATTGGGACTAATAGCAACATGGGATCTTCAGAAATGATAGGAGGATTATACGACCTAGAAACTGGTATCAAGGTCAAGTGATTCCAGTGACCTTGACTGACTTTGAGCATAAAATTCAGAGAAATAGCTCTTTAGAAATAAATAGGGGATACAAACTAGAATCTAGGTCAAAAGACTACTGTGACCTTGTTCTTTGATCTTAATTGGAAAAAAAAAAACCATTACATTAGAACCACAACTGAAAGACATAAATCTTAAATTATGAAAGATATAACCAACAAACTAGTTTTATCATGACCTTGAACTTCTACCTTGATCATAGAAGGTCATTACTTTAGAACCAAGACTGATAGAGACCTGGAATATTCAGAAGTGACAAAAGGATGTGATCTACAAACTAGTATGAAGGTCAAGTGACTCTAGTGATTTTAACATCTTGACTTGAATATAAAAAGTTCTATACCTTCAGGACCAGGTCTGATAGGAACCTGGGATCTTGAGAAATTATGAGCGGATGGTGGGACTTGCAGACTAGTATCAAACTAGGATCAAGGCCAAGTGATGCCAATTTACTATAGGACACAAATTGCCAATTTAACGCAGAAAAGAAGATCACATTGGATACACTAAATAACATTCCATGGGGATCCGGGTTAGACATTTATATGTAACTGGTACTCAGTACCCGTTGCTTGTTATAAATGGGGTGGGCCTTTGGTTAAAACTGCTAAGATTGAGGTCCCGTGTCACAGAAGTTGTGGCACAATAAATATCCATCCCTGCTCAAAGGTCGTAAGTGGAGAGCATGGATGGGTCCAAATTTTCCATCCCTTCACCAGCAATGGTGACATTTCCTTCTGAGTGCAAAATCTCGAGCTGGACATTAAACAATGTACAACCAAGCCAAAACAGAAACAGAATTGTAGACAAATAATAGTTCTTATATTCTGAATTAAAGTCACCATAGAGCATTATTGATGCAAACATTCCATTGAGAACAAGCCTGGTAGTAAAGTACATTGATATTCTGTTTTTCAGTGATCATGGCACAAAACCAGTGCCCTAAATATTCACTACATATTAAAATATTCAGTGTAGATGATTTTAACTGTAATATTCATCTTCAATAGGGTTGCATGTCGTTAAACAAACACAGACTGCAGTGTGGTATGTCTTTGTTAAACAATTAAAGGAATGACTATGGTGAAAGACCCCCATTATACACATTAATTATACCACAATAAGTAATTGATTATCCAATTATTTGCACATGCTTTACCAAATGAATGACTCAGGTAGTGAGCACTTCCCATATTAAATAGTTTGGACAGTGAGCATCTCATAACTAAATTTCTATTTCAGATACCTAAATTGGGGTGATAAAATTATAGTTCCAATCACCATGCCAAAGAGATCAGAAAACAAATAAACTCTGTAAAATTATTTTTTTTTTTTTATTCATCCAGTGTATTGGATAAAACATGGAGTTCCCAGTAATTAAGATTGAGGGTGACATTTAGAAAATGTATACATCAAAGAGAAGCAGCTTTTGATAGAAACTAGATATTGAGTAGACAGGCAATCTGATAAAAAGATTTAATCTAACTTGCACATAGATTGACTTTTAGCAAGTATGTATGATAATATGAAGTCCATATAGAATGGATGACAAAGAAACTGTTCCAGTCATAGTCAAAATTACAGTTGTTGTTGTACAAGCTGTAGTGTTGGTTCTTTGTGTTTTCAGGTGATGGTCAGCGATTACAGGGGTCAGCTGATTCCAGCAAAGGAGAGACAGGATTATGTATTGATGATTGTTAGGGACGATGATGTAGTGACCCCACAGACAGTCAAACTGTCTAGTATGATAGTGACTGGTGCAAAACATGTATACTGTGGAACAGTGAATCCACCATTTAAAAGTTCCTTAAATCTAAAGGTTAGTATGCCCTTTATGTAAAAACAAACTCAACTAATACAGATGTTCCCCAAACATTCCCTCATGTAGGAAGGTATTAGTTGTTTTAGGACAAGTGATTTTGACAATAACAAGCTGTAACGTTATATTATATAGCTATTTTGTAACAGTCACTCCATTTTGTAGTCAAACAAATCAGTTATAAACATTTAAGAATTCGGCAATCAAAATTTGGTGCATACACATGCTGATGAGTAATATGGCCTTGTCAATATGTTAAAAGTCTAAATATATAACTAAGATATGAATTTCAAAACATTTCAATGGAAAATGAGAAATTATCAGTGAATAGAAATTACAAAGATCGAAAACAATGCATGTGCATACACGCGCACTTGCGCATGTATCTGCAAATCTAGTGATCTTACATTATAGGTTTTAGTAGTCTGTACTTATGACCTCAATATCTTTGAAAATATGTCAATCATGAGCGAGATATATATATTTGAATATTAGCCAATCAAATATAAGTGCACATCCATGTGCATGTGGGGAAGTGATTTTGACAACACTAATGAATAGAGAGTCCCAATATGTATCTGCAACATTCATTGAAATTCAACGTTATAGAGCGATACTTGAAATTAGACCTCTAAATGACAATGCACGCACACTCACATGCATATGCATTTGATGAAGGAATTTTTGTTGATACCATTCAGTAGGCATTAGAATCATAAATCCACAAATAAAATGTCAGTTCATTTCATATTTTAATTCAAAAGTTGTGACCATTTTAGTACCCCAAAAATGAAAGAGAAGCAATGCACATTGATGTTGATGCCATTCAATAGGCATTTGATAGATATGCTTGCAGTATAAATTTAATGTTGTTTGCATCATTTGTAAGAAAATTATGGCAATTTCAAAATCATCCAATCAGAAATTAGAACATGTGCATGCATGTGCTGAAAAGTAATTTTAACTATTCATTTATAGTGATCACCTGTTATATCGCCGCAGGACCAAATTATTCCATGCAAGTACTGTTTCAAAAACGTAAATTTGACATTTCTTTTTTCACGTCCGGTGATGACTGGAAATGATGGATGACGATAATGAACCTTACTATAGAGGAGAAAGTCACCATATATCATTGCTGAAAGTTTCAAAACTTTATCTTTAACCGTTTAGGAGAAAATTTCTGAACAAAATGTCATTTTAAAAAAAGAAATCGTTCATAACTCATGACTGGAAGTGAATTTTGGAAAAAGAAAATAAATGAATCTAGTTTATCATATGATGCATCGTTCTTGAAAGTTTCATGAAATTCTGTTGAGTCAATTACAAGAATAAGAAATGGTTGTTGTAAAAAGTGTATGAAAAAGAATATGACCTATTCTTATCTCTTAGGGCTATAACAGTAAGGAATCTTTATAGTACAAACGCCTTTTATGACACTGGATTTCATTTGTTTGTTTGTTGTAATTGTAGTTCAATAGATTTATATAGCGCTCTAATGACCTGCGTGTTCTAAAGTGCTTTACAGATAATAGAATAAAAGATATGTGAACATACGTTATACATGTGAATAGAACAAAATTTAGCACCTTATGTAATGAAATAATTACCATGCATAATAACATATAAAACAATTTAAAACAACCCTTAGGAATAATTAGATACATATAAAGGATATAATCATAATACTAGACTACAATTTTTTATTTTAGTAAAGTAATTCATTTGGGTAAAACAATCAAAATTAAAAGCTAATCTAAAAAGATGCATTTTGAGATTAACTTGACAGTGAAGTACACTGTCTGAGTTTAAAAGGCAAATTTTCCACAGACTTGATGTGACCTTATCCAATCGTCGATCCCCATATGTTTTTGTATGTGTCCGAGGTACCTGGAGAAGATGCAGAGATTCAGATCTTAATGATCATGTGGGATGGTAAACTTTAAGGATGTCCTTTATGTATACTGGAGATAGGTTGTTGAGAGATCTGAAGGTATAAAGAAGGATCTTATATTGAATTCTGTATTCAACAGGGAGCCAGTGGAGATCCTTTAAAATAGGAGTAATATGGTCAGATTTTTTTGAGTGTGTTATTAATCTTTCAGCTGTGTTTTGTGCTCTCTGGAGTTTGCTGGTGTGTTGAGAATGAACACCATAAAGCAATGCATTTCCGTAATCTAATCTGGATGTAACTAATGAGTTTACAAGAGTTTTACATGCATCATTGATAAATGGACGGATACAGCCAATTCTTTGAATGTTCATATATGCTGAGCAAGAAATAGAGAGACAGTGTTTTTCCATGGTAAGGGATTTGTCAAAAGATGAATCACTTACAACATAGTTACCAAATTCAAAATAAAAACTGCTCATATCTTTTAAGTCTCTGTATTGGTGTGAAGACTATAAGTTCAGCTTTATCTTCATTGATTTTTAGGAGGTTGATACTCGTCCACATACGCGTATCCAATAAACAACTTGTGAGTCTTTGAAACATATCAATCCAATTGTTAACAGGTTCAACAATGATATAGATTTGATTATCATCAGCATATATATGATATGTCATAGCATGACATCTGCATACTTCCCTTAGAGGTTTTGAGAATAGACAGTAGAGTCTCGGACCCAGGATTTCGAGGGGACAAGCATCGGACAATGATGAACCGACAGCAACATGTTGATATCTTTCACTAAGATAAGATAGATGTGCATGAACTGGGTCCAATTCACAAGATTTGGGTGCTGAGTTCTTGAGGAGTTTTCGAATTTCCTCTGTGGTTACAGGTGCGAATTCTGTAAGTTGTGACCATCAAATGGAATATTCGAATAAAATTGGTCTTTTCTGCCATTGTTCGAGGCAATAGATTTGCAAAACTGATAAATGAATATTGCTTATTTTTCCATGAAAATATTTAGCAAAGTTTTCTGATAATTCCTTTCCCTCAGAAGATGTAGGTAGAATGGGCTGGAACTTGTTACCCATGAGCTGATTCGTTAGACAGTAAAGCTTCTTAGAGTCTCTGCCACACCCAGATGTTTTGTGTGAATAGTATTACTTTTTACACGAGTTAAGGATTTGCTGTATGTTCGAACTGATTCCTTATATATTTGTTGGTGTACAGTCAAATGTGTTTGTCGGCAGATATGTACTGTTTTCCGCTTAATTTGTTTTAGCATATGAAGTTCATCTGTAAACCATTGTGAATTACGTCTGACAATTGTATTTTTTTGTTGCAACGGTGCGTAGTCATTTAACACATCACAGATACCTTTATTGTAAAGGTCAACCATGTCTTCAACTGGAATATCGCTCTGTATTTTAGATAACTGGGACTCAATGTCCAGGTAAAATTTGTCGTGCTCAATTTCATGTATTCTGCAAAAGGAAAATGATTTCCGTTTGTTTTTTGTGGCTTTTGTACCTAGAGGATAGAATGAATGCCTATTTGATCACAGAATGAAACTCCTTTTGAGTCGCATTTGAGTCGATCATCAACAAAATTCATGATTTTGCTGTCATCTCTGGTAATAAATACGTCCAGTGTATGTCCGCGCACATGAGTAGGATCAGTTGTATGTTGTGTTAGCCCATTCTCTTTGAGAGAGTTCATGAATATTTGGGAATTGGAGTCCTTAACCATGTCAAGATGGAAATTCATGTCACCTGTGATAATGAGTTCACATGATAAAACAACATGGTGATTTACATAGTGCGACCATTCATTGAAAAATTCAGAAAACTGTTGTGATGGTGGCCGATAGACAATGCATATCAGAATTTTCAAGTTCTGTGTAAACACCGTGCATTCCATATGCTCAAAATGATGGAATGAATCATCTAACTGTAATTGAGTGGTATGAAGATTCTTCTTGTAAATGAATGCAACACCGCCACCCTTACGGTTCTTTCTGGGAACATGAAGTATATCATAACCATCTGGAACAAGTTCTCCTATCACTATGCTGTCTGTGTCACCTCTGAACCATGTTTCAGTTAAGGCCAAGGCATCGATGCTGTTTGATATTATATGGTCACAAAGTGCTAAGGATTTATTTTTCACTGACTAGGCATTCAAAGTATATAGTGGGACGTGGGTGCCGGTCTTTCGGATGAGACTGTATAAACCGAGGTCCCGTGTCGCAGTAGGTGTGGCACGATAAAGATCCCTCCCTGCTCAAAGGCCCTGAGTGCCGAGCATAGGCCTAAATTTGCAGCCCTGTCACCGGTAATGGTGACAGCCGCCGGATAGCTGAAAAATTGCTCAGGCGGCTATAAACAAACAAACAAACAAACAAAGTATATGAATTGAGATTATTTTGCAGATTTTGAAGGTTGCCCTAGCTTAATTGAAATGAGGTATTCTTGGTTTACAGATATGCATGATTTACGATTTACAGGTTGATGTATTGAAATAATAGAATTTATTGCATTCATCAAATTGTCATTGCATGATTTAAATTATCCAATCTGGCATATGGGATAGTTTCGTATGGTCCATTAGTAACTTTAACATCTTCCGAGATGTAAACCAGATTATGTCTACCCCTAGTTGATGTTCCACATATCTTAACCGCCTGACACAAACTGTGTGGATGTATCTGATGAATCTTCGACCACCTTTCATCTCTCTTTTAGTGTGCATTTTACGACCCGTCACACCACAGGTATTTTGTCTTGAAAAACACATCGTACAGCAACTATATTTTAGTTAGTTACAAAAAAACCTGGAGCGACTTTACAAAACAATACAAAAACAAGAGAGAGATAATTTGTACTTCTGAAGGTCGCAGTAAAATACCCTGAGCGACTTATCAAGGTAATTTGTACTAGAATAAGTCACAGTAAAGTCATGGATCAGTGAACATAAAAAAGTTAAAACATTTACTAAATTTGACAAAAAATACAAGTTTTCAAGAAAAAAATTTAAGCTGATATGTTTAATAAGTTGTTACATAAAATCTCAACAAATCTTAAGAACCGAACTGCAGCAAGTAAAGAGAAATTAATTTGAATTGTCGGAGGTAGAGCTGCCATGTCATAGCACTAACACACTCCCGGAAGCAGTTTCATTTCCTGTTGAAAATTTTTCATTCATAATGAAATGCCACCCGTTGTAAATACCACAAATTTTGACGTATGCTTTGCACTCAAGGCCATATCAGTAAGGGTTCTTTAATGTGCCAATGTTGTGACATGGTATATCATTGTTTGTTCGCTTAATGTCAAGTTGAGAATTTTTCAGTTATAATGCTGTAGGTGAATTACCACAAATTTAGACCTATGCTAATTTCACAAGTAATTTCTTGATAATAGGTCTGATAATATACAACAAATGGCTGTCATAAAAACTGTAAGAGGACATTACCAAATATACTAAAAAAGACCATGTTTCAAAAATCATTTTCTCTATTCCCACACATGTGGGAGAAAAACTAAATGCATGGTTATGATGTCCATGAAGCCCTCTATAAAAATTGGGAAATTCATGACCCCTGGGTCAGGACTTCAGGCCTTAGGGTGTGGCCAATATGGCCATATAGTGAAATGCATTAAATCTTAGAAAATCTTCTCTACTTCCATATATATTTGAGTAAAACTAATTGCATGATAAATGATGTCCATGAAGCTCTCAATGTAAATTGTGAAATTTGTGGCTCCTGAGTCAAGGATTCAGGCCCTAAGGTGGGGCCAATATGACCATTAGTGAAAATCCATAATCAAATCTTAGAAAATCTTCTTTTCTACTCCCATATTTATTTGAGTGAAACTAAATGCATGAATATGATGTCCATGAAACTTTCTACCTAAATTGTAAAATTCAGGACTCGTGTGTTAGAGGTTCAAATCCTAGGGTGTGGCCAATATGGCCATATAGTGAAAAAGTATTAAATCTTAGAAAATCCTTTTGATGCTAAATTGAAACTAAATTGGTAATTTAGGAAGAGCAGGTAGTCCTTTACCAAAATTGTAAATTTGATGATCCTAAGGGTAAGGGTTTTGGTATCAGGGTGGGGCCCAAAATGGTCAATTGTTTGAACAATAAATCATTTTTAGTTCACCTGAATAAAGATCATTGCTCAAGGCGTCTGTCATCGTACATTGTGTGTTAACAATTGAGTATTATTAACTTCTTCTTGATAATTCCCATTCCAATTGTTTTCAAATTTGGTATGTAGCATCTTTGGGTCAAGGAGAACATAAGTTGTAAATTTCAGGGCCCCTGCACTCCTAGGGCCACAGGGATGGGGTGAAAACTGCCAAAAGTTGAACAATTTTCAAAAATCTTTACAAATGCGCATATGCAAATAAAACTAATTGCATAGTGATGTAGAGCAGGAAGACCTCTACAAAAATTGTAAATTTCATGATCCCCAGGGTAATGCTTCTGACCCCATGGTGGGGCCAAACTTGGTATATGGTGTATATGTGTAAAACATTTAAATAAAATGCTATTGATGCTAAATGAATATTTAGGAAGGTAAGTAGTCCTTTGCCGAAATTGAAAATTTGATGATCCTAGGAGTAGGGATTTTGGTATGAAGGTGGGGCCAAAATAGTTGCTAAATGTGTTAACAATTGAACACTTTTTACTTCTTGATAACTACCACTCCAGTTCTTTTCAGACTGGTGTGTAGCATCTTTTGGACATCGGAGACATTTGGACTCCTGCATGCCTGAGGTCTTAGAGGGGCAGTGTAAAAGCTGCCAAAAATTAATCAATTATCAAAAATCTTCTCTAAAACTGGACATGTGTAAGAAAAACTAAATGCATAGTTATGTAGAGCAGAAAGGCCCCAACCAAAATTGTTAATTTCATCATCCCTGGGTTAGAGGTTCTGAGCATGGGTGGGCAAAACTTGGAATGTAATGCTTATGTTTAAAACATGTAAGTCTCCTCTTAGTGCTATTGGTACTAAATGAAAACTAAATGGATGTTTAGAAAGAACAGATAGTCCTATATACAAAAATTGTAAATTTAATTATCCCAGGGGTACAAGTTTTGGTAATTAGTGGAATCAAATTGGTCAGTTATCAAATGTGTTATAATAAAACATTTTGAACTTGATTGCTACCATTCCAATCAAATTTGGTATGAAGCATCTTTTGAACAAGGGAGACATAAATTATAAATTTCAGGACTCTTAAACCCCTGGTGCATGAGGAGCAATGCAAAAACTGCCAAAAGTTGATGAATTTTCACAAATCTTCTATACAACTGTGCATGTGCAAGAAAAACTAAATACATAGTGATGTAAAGCAGGAAGGTCTCTTTCAAGGTTGTGAATTTCATAATCCCAAGGGTAATGGGTTTGGTCCTAGGTCGAGGTCAAACTTAGCACATGGTGTATATGTGTAAATCACTTAAGTGACATCTTTAGTACTATTGATACTAAATTGAAACTGAATGGATATTGGAAGAGAATAGATTTCCTTTACAAAATTGTAAATTTCTTTATTCCAGGGGGTAACTGTTATGGTTTCAGGGTGGGGCCAAAATTATTATAGTGATTATAGTCTTTATCATTTGAAAGACTTCTATAAGTTTGCTGATAAAATATAAAAGTAAGTGGGTATTTGGAAAAAGGAGGAAGTATGAACGAAAATTGTGAAGTTTGCAATCTTAGGGTTTTGTCTCTAGTACAGGTCAAAAGCAGTGATATCATATGTTAATGTTAAATATTATGGAATGTCTTTCATCAGTATTGGCACTTTTCAGGTGCATGAAAGTTATAAGAGCATATATTTTTTTTATATTGTTGCTGAATATTAGAACTTAGCTTAGAAAAATTACATTTCAGAGCCCTTGAGACTAGTGATACTTTTGAGTAATACTCAGGTGACTGTTAAGGCCTGTGGCCTCTTGTTAACTTCTTCTTGATTCTAATTCTTTTCAAATTTGATATGAAGCATTTTTGGGACAAGGGGGACATAAATAATAAATTTCAAAATTCCTGCACCCCTGGGGGCCTAAGGTTGGACAAAAACTGCCATAATTGACTAATTTTTCAAAAATTTTCTTTTCTACAATTGCATATCTTTATGGAAAAACTAAATGTATATTGATTTAGAGCAGGAAGATCTCTATAAAAATCATAAATTTCGCGATCCTCAGGGTAGCAGTTTTGTTCCTAGGGCAGGGCCAAACTTGGTATATGTTGTATATGTGTAAAACATTTAAATAACATCTTCCTTAGTGGTATTGAAAGTCATTGGATATTTAGAAAGAGCAGGCAGTCCTTTACCAGTATTGTAAATTTGATGGTCCCAGGGGTAGGGGTAAAAGAGTGGGGCCAAAATTGTCAATTATTAAATATGTCTACAAGGGCTATGCAGTAGTATTGATATTCCTGTATAGTTCAGTTCTTTGATTATGATAAGTTTTAACTCTGAATGCTCAAGTGAGCTTTTCTGGTCACACGCTGCTTGTCATCCCTTTTCAAAGGGGAGATAATCACAAAGATGCAAAAATAGGATTTGGTCATTGAAGAATCTTTTTCTCAAGAATCCCTTGACCAGAAAAGTTCAAATTTACACAAAAGCTTCCTGGCATAGTGAAAATCAAGTTTGTTAATATCATGGCTCCCAGTGGCAGAGTGTTGCAGCAATAGGGCATCAAAGTTTTGCATGCAAATCTATAGGGAAAATCTTTTTCTCAAGACAACTTCAAATTTACATGAAGGCTTTCTGACAGTGTAGATCTCTCTCTCTCTCTCTCTCTCTCTCTCTCTCTCTCTCTCTCTCTCTCTCTCTCTCTCTCTCTCTCTCTCTCTCTCTCTCTCACACACACACACACACACACACACACACACACTGAGGATAGGGGATGAAAACTTTATATGCGATTGTTTAAGGGAGATCTTCACAAGAACCCCTTGACCAGAAAAGTTCAAATTTACATGAAAGCTTGCTGACGTAGTGGAGATCAAGTTTGTTAAAATTATGGCGTATCAAAGTTTTACATGTGGATATATAGGCACAATCTTTAAAAATCTTCTTTTTAAGAAGTACTGGGTCAGAAATGAAAGCATCCTGACATAGAGTAGGTCTACGTTTAGATAAATGATCCGCAGTGGTGGGGCCAGAATAGGGGATAAAAGTTTTATTTGTTTCATTTATATAGGAAATTTTTAAAAAATTATCTCATGAACTCATTTAAGCTAGTGCATTCAAATTTTGTTTATACATTCTTTATGGAAAGAGCTGGCATGTTATTCAATGATGTTGTGATCTTGACCTCTAACTTTAGCATATTTTTATAAAAAAAAAAAAAATTATCATTATTCTACATTCATATAGCACTTTATCTAATTAAAACAATTACTCATAGTGCTTTACATGTAAGACAATAAATTAAGAACAACAAATGCATAAAATAAAGACATAACTAAATACTGAAATGTGACCTATTCAATATGTCCTGTTTGCCAGTTTACTTGAGGAAGGTCGGTGGTCTCTTCCCTGGTACATTGTATCAGGGATCTCTCCTCCACCAATAAAAACTGGACGTCACCAGATAACTGAAAAATTGTTGAGTGTGGTGGAAAACAACAAACCAGTCAATCAATCAATCAATATGTCCTGAACTATGTAAGGTAGATCATATATATCTTGTATGTAGATCTATTATGTCAAGACTTTTCATTTCATATCATGGTTTTTGATCTTGTGACCTTGAACTCAGAGTTTGACCTGCTTTAAAGAAACATAACCTATTAGATATATCTGGGACTATTTGAGGTAAGGCTTTCATATATTTTGCATAAATTCTTAATGACAAAACCTTATTATCCGTTGAAGTTTGACCTTGTGACCTTGACCTTGGAGTTGGACCTACTTTTCAAACCTCTGACCTATTCAATATCTCCTCAACTGTTTAAGGTAGATCTTTCATATTTTGTATATAGATTTCTTAGGGCAAGATCTTTCATTGCATATAATGACTTTTAACCTTGTGACCTTGGAATTTGATCTACTTTAAAGAAAATGTAACCTTCTAATTTTCTTTAGAACTATGCAAGGTATGGTTTTGATATTTTGTATATAGATTCTATATGACAAAACCATGTGATATATTTGTGATTGATCTTGTGACCTTGACATACTATTTTAAAAACTGATGTAATCAATATTGCCTGAACTGAAGTTGGAGGTTTCTTATGTTGTATATAGATTTTTTTATGGCAAGACCTTTGTATACTTTGGTTATTGGCCTTGTGACCTTGACCTGGAAGTTTAGCCTGCATAAAATCTGACCTATTTCTCCTTAAATGTTCAATGTAGAGCTTTCATGTTTTGTATATAGATTTCTTTTGGCAAGGTGTTTCATATCATACTATGATCTATGGCCTTGATTTTGTTCAAAACAGAAAAATCATGTCATAATGGTGATGAAACCTTTGTGGTATGTGAATTCATTTTCAATTATGTTGTTATCCTTTGGGGCTAAGTTAGAATAAGAATACATGGTCAAAATTTTTCTTAAATAGTGCAGATTCAAGTTTGCTAAAATCATAGCCCCCTTAGATTAGGTAGGGCCATGATAGGAGATCAAAGTTTTATGTACGAAAATATAGGAAAAAAATCTTTAGATATCTTCTCAAGAACCACTGATCCAGAAATGTTCAAATTTCAATGGCAGCTTTTTGAAATAGTGGCGATTCAAGTTTGTTAAAATCATGGCCTTTGGGGGTAGGTGGTCCCACAATAAGAGTGGGGCCACATAAAAGGTTTTACATGTGAATGTAAAGAGAAAATCTTGAAATATGGGCCAAGATGACTCAGGTGAGCAATGTGGCCCATTGATCTCTTGTTTCTTTCATGTCAGAATACCAACTGGTGGCATCTTGGGACAACATAATAACCATGTCTATTTTATACAGGTTTGTTAAGGAATGGTTTTGTATTTTAATATTCCAACGTAGTAAGTGTTCCAACATAGTAAACTATGAACGTATAAATGAGGTTCCAATGTATTAACAAATTTCTGGTCTATTCAATGCAAAGTGAAAAGGGTGATTTTCTAATGGACATTCATGAACGATTGATGGTGCAGGAAAAGTATTATTAAAAAGATGATGCAGGGAGGGAATTTTGTTTGCCATATATAGTTGTATTGAAAGTGATTTTATGTTAAGCATGTTTTTATGTTGACTCCCTTTCACACATCAATTGCTTGAAGTGGTTTACCATATCCTGTTTGACTGTCAGTGTTTAAGGAACAGCCTGATGGCTATCCATACATTCATGTCACCGTGTAATCGCATACTTTAAAATTTCAGATTGCAACATAATGTGATTTTGAAATGGTGCACTTATTTTCCTGCTGATAAGTAGGAAATTAACCTTGATTGGTTTTTAATTTGATTGAGTTGAATTATGTAATTTGCATAAGTTATATTGTTTTATGAAAAAAAAATATCATAATTTCATTCCTTTGATGATAGTCAATAGATAAAGCATGTATAACTTTGATATTATGATTTACTGAGAACTTTCTGCATTAATGTTGCAAGCTGTTGGGTATTTTATAGTGTGTGAAAGGGTTCAATAGTTTTCAAAGATGTTCTTTTGTTCCTGCATTTGATGTTTGGTATGTACATTCAAGAAAGGAGGTCAGGATATACCTATGGCATGAAGTTAAGCACCAAGGAAATAAAAGTATGCCTTCATAATTTCACAGCAATTAAGTGGTTTTTTTATTGTTGTAATGAACAATTAAGTTTTGCTTCAAAAGAAGTATGTGTGTGCTTTAAGAGCTATAGAATGTTGCCATCAGTTATAGTATATATGTTAAAGTTGAAATTCAGTAACTATCTCGCAATCTTGGGTTCATTTTTACTAGTATGACATATTTTCTAGTGATTGCTTGACTTTTGTCCTAGAGAAAAATAAGGACAAAGTCAGCGCTGATTCTTGTATATGAAACCTTGGGGAAGTCTAATTTTGCTAGGGAATTAGAAACCACTTGTTGTCCTTGAGAAAATCCTTTATCAGCTCTGAATAAAGAAATTAAAATCTGTATGCAACTTTTGATGATGACAACTTTGTGTGAATGCGGAATATGATAGAGTCATGTGCATTAATCATTTAAGTAAGTTGTATCAAAGGAGATATAAACCCCTCTCACTTTTTCTGGCATGGTTTTTTTCTGGTTGAGAAACTGGGATACTTGACCTGCTTTAAAAGCATTGGCAACACTGAATTTGTTTCATCAGAATGGGCTAGGGGCCAAAACCAGCCCCACTCCTGACCATTTTGTTATTCTAGATATAGGCATATTTTTGAGAAATATTGCATCAATAATGTCACATTCACCAGCTATTATGATATTTTCACAAAACTTGTGAAAATCTCATTATTTGTTTATTACATCAAATTAACTACCTCCTTCGTGTGTGCACCAAAATAAATTTTCTTTCGAATATGCATTATCACATTATCTCTTAGTAGTCAAAGTTTCGTTTTGGTGCATGTTTATGGACACTATTTAGTATGACTGTCTTTATATCATACGAATGAATTTAAACATGTATAGAATATACAATTTTAGTATGATTTTTATGCTATATACCTATGTATTTACTTTTCATGCTTATAAAATGTATGCAGTAAAAGAAATATCAATTTACTACTAGAATATACTGTTGGATCCATGCATCTGTTAATAAAGTGGTCCAATGTATTGCACATCTCATATAATGCATGAAGTGAGATTGCAAAATGATGTCTCCCCTCTTTATTTCTTTGTTCGTTTTGTTTGTGTCTCTGTCCGTCCGTCTGTCTGTCACAAAATCTTGTGACCACTTCTCCTATATAGTTTATCCGATAGACTTGAAACTTTGTGCAGTGTTCATTGCCATTTGTAACTGTGCATATTGTTGTGATGGGAGGATCCAATAATTTTCTTAAAAAAAGTTGTAGTGGATCTTAGAAGGGTGGATGTAAAATAGCTTGTGAATGCTTCTGCTATATGGCTTATCAGATAGACTTGAAATTTTACACATTGATTCATTGTTATTTGTAGATGTGCATATTGTTGGGATTGGATAATCCAATTACTTTCCTAAGAGTTCTAGTGCATCTAAAAGGGGTGGAGGATGTAAAATGACATGTTCATGCTTCTCCTCCAGTATGGCTTATTGGATAGACTTGAAACTTTGTACAATGCTGCTTTACCATTTGTAGATGTGCATATTGTCGGGATAGGATGGTGAAATTATTTTCCTACAAGTTATAGTGGATCTAAGAGGGGTGGATAATATAAAATAACTTGTGAATGCTTCTCCTATATAGCTTCTTGGATAGACTTGAACTTATATGATATAGGAGGATCCAGTTATTATCCTTAAGGTTATAGTGGATATAAGAGGGGTGGATAGTGTAAAATAGCTTGGGAAGACTTCTTTTTTATGGCTTATCAGAGTTCATTATGTCTATGTTTCTGTTCATGCTTTCTCCTCCATACCATTGCAGTACATTAAGGGGAGGGGTTTAATTTGGAGCACTTTCGGTTTGGGGAGTTGGAGGAACATATGTTTTTCACATAAACTAACTACTTAATTAAGATTTTCCAAAAAAAAAGTAGTTTACTGCAGTCAAATCTCGTTATCTTGAACTCGATGGACCGAGAAAAAAACTTTGAGAAACCAGAGTTTTCAAGATATTGAAGGTAAAATACTTTAAAGAATAAGTGGTTGGGACTTCTGAATCACTTCGATATATCCATGGTATTCAAGATATCGGTGTTTGAGATACCGAAGTTGAACTGTATTTTATGATCGGTTTAAACATTGATGATGTGATGGATACCTGCATCTGCTATAGTGCTCTGTAAGTCAGTGATTTGAGGTTTTATGAACTTTTAATGATATAATAATATGTTTATTATGACATAATTACCCATTAGATCTATAATAAGATTAAAATCTTACAAAACTGCATTGAGACAATATGTTATAATTGACTATTGGCATGTTTATGACACTGGTGCTTGCAGACATAAATGGTTATTTTAAAATGCTGAACATATCAATAGTTGATGCTATAAATGCATTGCAGTAGCATAATGTAAGATATGCTTCTACAGGGTGTTGATTATATTGAGGAGAGGTGGGGGGGGGGGGGGGGGGGGGGGGGGCATTGAATGTTAAAAATGAAAACGTTGATCTTTATATATTTATTTGTATTGATGACTGGATATCAACAGTTAAAAAAAAATCTAAAGAAGTTCCTTGCTTTTAGCAATACCCTCCGTCTGTGCTCTCAAGGTTCAAAAGAAATTTCTGCACAGCTAGCATTCAATATAAACATTAGCTGCACAACTTTTTCTCTCTTGGAGAAATCTAGGACTTGTCTGTCTTAATTTTTTCTCAAAGAGCTATATATTTCTGCTGGTACATGACATGTTTGAGATTTTGGATACAAATGCAGTATATCGTGTAATAGATTTAAGAATACAACAATATAAAATTCACTGCAGTGATGTGATTCATCATGTTTAATAAAATTAAAAATATGTAATACTTACAGTTTCTGACTCTAAAGTTTTTCAGAAAAAATGATAAAAAGAAAAAGTATTTGCATGTTCATGTTCATTTAATATAAAACAGGAGTTATTGGAAATGAAAATGAATTGTGATTTTGTCCCTATGTAAAACGTAATATTCGTTTTTGTTCGTTCAGAATATTTTTGAGTTGAGTCCAGTTTTGGGTCTTAAAGCCCCTACCTCTTTATGTACCTCCTTTATTGTGTTTAGATCATAATTTTTCATCTTGCATGAAAGAGAGACTTCATACTTTATCATATGATCAGTCAAGTTCATATGTCAGGGTCAAGTATCAGATGTAAACCTTTGCTATAATTTTTATCTATGCATGGTATTGACTTCTCATGTAACTTTAATGAAATCAAAGGTAAAAACTTGATGGCTCAAAGTCACATGTCAAAATCAGTCCTTTCCACATAGTGGGCATTGATGTTTACACACACAGGGAGGAGGTGGGCATGCAATCTCTGTCTGAATGTGACTGATCGTTGGAATTTTTAGTCTAGAAGAGGTGAATTTCACTGTATGTATTGTAGAGTGTTTATTTCCAGTTGAGTGTCAATGGACTGGGATCGAATCTGCTCTCCAACACTGTAAATGCTGCAATCTACGAGATGACTACTTCCGAGAATAACACAGCTGGGTCTCTTGGACTGATTCTTTGGAATGAGCAGCAAGTAAGTTTGTGCATATGTAATGTATCTGTCATTCTGAGATGAGGATGATTACACAACAGGATATCTGAGATGAAGGGGGGGGGAGAGAGAGAGAGAGAGAGAGAGAGAGAGAGAGAGAGAGAGAGAGAGAGAGAGAGAGAGAGAGAGAGAGAGATTTTTTACATATAAATATTACCATGAATTACCTTATGTATAATGATCAAGTTGAATTATTTTCAAAGTGATTATACCCTACAAAGTAAGTTTGGGGCATATATTGGTTTCACTCTGTATGTCCATCTGCCTGTACATGTATTTTGCCTGGGGATATTCTTGGAAGCTATTCATTTACATTCTGTCAAATTTTGTAGAAATGTTACATATACCATGTAAACCTGTATCTTTGGTACTTTCAGTTATGGATGTTGTTATTTTTCCCCCTTGAAAAGGGAATATTTGTGTGCACCTGCTGGTTGTTTGGTACACTGGTTAGTTGATAGATCGAGTGTTGTTTATTCAGTATCTTGGGAAGCCTTTGCTTGACAGATATCAAATTTGATATACTGGTTTCCCCTGAAGAGTAGATGACCCTTAATGATATTGAAGTCAGAAGGTCAAAGATGATGGGTCAATCTATTCTGGAATGAGAAAGATATCCACTCAATGTCTTGAAAAACCTTTGCTTTAACAGACATCAAACTTGGTACATTGGTTCTGCCATGAAGTAGATGACCCCTATTGATTTTGAAGTCAGGAGGTCAAAAGTCAATGATCAAATTACTTTGGACATAGGAAGATACTGTCCACCCAATATCTTGAGAACCCTTTGTATGATAAACCTCCAACTTGATACACTGGTACCCCATGAAGAGGTGTCATCCATTGGTTTTCAAGTCAAATGGTCTATGTATAAAATATTTTGGTGACTCATCAAAATGTCTTGTGGTATTATGACTCATTTTTATTTTGAGTCCCAGATTGTCATAAATTGTTTTAAAGGGACTGATTTAGGGTTTCCTCCCAAATTTTGTTTTTCACTTTTGATGGTCACAATCTACTGTGTAATGTGTTCAAAGATTTCACAAAGAGATTAAGGTTATACATATATGACAGAAGCTCATTATAGACAGTTTATTATTTGTTATGTAAACAAAGGTTGTGATATGTTATTGTTTAGAAAGTTTTCGAAATGCATAGTTTTTTATTTAAGTTTATTGAATGTATCACATTTCATGTATTCTTTAGGTAAAATGTGCTGTTTAAAAGTTAAAATTTGTGACTGTGCAAAAATTGAGATGCTTTAAATTACAAAATTAACATTTCATGGTTGTTTGTAAACATAAAAAAGTTCTTTGATTACATAGCACAGAATTGAGGCTAAAATTTTGCTCTTATCTTTGCATTCAAATGGTCCAAATTTAGGTTGTCAACTTTAAATTGAATTATATTTTCAATTCTTCACATCAAAAAGGAAAAATATTTTTATCAAAAAATGTGGACCAGTCCCTTTAATCTGGATATGAAAAAATACTGTGTAGGCCATAAAAAGTTAATTAGGAGAAAATAAAATATATATGTGTGTTTCCTATTTCACTCCCCCAAATATTAGGTGGGGTAGGTAAGTGAAACATTTCATTTCATCAAAACATTTTATTTGAAATCTTAACCTTTTGATATACTTTGAATATAGGTGCAAATTCTTAAACAATTTGAAGATCAATAGTAGTCAAAATGTAAATCATAGAAACTTGGAACATGAAAAGAAAAAAAGAATCTGGTCTGAAAATTCCAGATTTTTCTTTTATTTATATATATTATTTATATATATTGTCAATGAAATTTTTTTTTTTTCAATATTTGATGAAGGAGGGAGAAATTTCCACTTTTTCTTCTTTTTTTTTTTTATTTTATTACTGTGAACAAAAATGACTAAGGCAGTAATGATTCTGTTCCACTGTTTAGTGGAATTACGCTATTTTGAATCTGGGATTCCGATATTCATGAGCGGTTTCTGATATTTTGTTGCTTTCTAGTTTTACAGCTTTCTGTTTTTGTGTGGATGGGAAAAGTCAGGTCTTATAATTGTATTTCTTAATCTCCGAAACGTTTGGTTTGTATTATCATTGCATATACCTATAAAGCTTCTAACTGATCGTGATCCATGTAGAAATAATAAAAAGTTGTAATGATTTTCACTCTTAGTCACACATTTTTAGGCTTATTTTGGGTATGTGGAAACTTAAAATTTCAATAGAGGCAGGGGGCTTTGGCCCCAGACCCCCATCAGGGGCTTTGCCCCTGCACCCCACGAGGGGGTAGCAATGCAGCCCACTTGACCCCCAGCCTATTTCAGATATTTTTGAAAGCTTACAGAATCATCACTGCTATGGAGGCTTTTTTTAACAAATGATTTTAATGTTCAATAAAATATGGCAAATGTATGCAATACCATGGCTTGTATACATATGAAATAATAAACACTTAGAGAGCTCATTTCTTAGCTGTTTTATTGATGGCTACATTGTTAGCTCACCTGACGTGAAAGTTTAAGTGAGCTTTTCTGATCATGCATTGTCCATCCATCCATCTGTCTGTAAACTTTTCACATTTTTTCCTTCTACAGAACCACATGGCCAATTACAACCAAACTTGGCAAAAAGCATCCTTGGGTGAAGGGGATTCATATTTGTACAAAGGAATGGCCATGTCCTTTTCAAAGGGAGATAATCATAAAAATGCAAAAAAGGGTGGGGTTAATCTTCTCAACAACAACTGGGCCAGTAAAGTTCAAATTTATATGATAACTTCCTGAAATAATGCAGATGCAAGTTGTTAAAATAGTGGCCCCTGGGGGCAGGGTGAGGCCACAATAGGGAATCAAAGTTTTACATGCAAATATGTAGGATTTTTTTTTCTCAAAAACCACTAGGCCAGAAAAGTAGATATTTATTTTGAAAGCTTCCTGACATAGAACTAGATTAAAGTTTGTGCATAACATGGTGCCCAGAGGTAAGGTGGGGTCACAATAGGGGATCAGATTTTCATGTGCTGATATTTGGGAAAAGTCGTTAAAAATATCTCTTGAACTAGTTAAGTTAGGGATTTTATATATTTTTTATACATTCTTTACATAAAGACCTTCCATTTGATGTGATCTTGTGACCTTGACCTAGAAGTTTGACCTATTTGTAATAAAATCAGACCAATTCAATATGTCCTGAACTATTTTAGTACACTGGAAAAAAAGTAAGTTACAATTTAGCACTGAAAAAAACTAAGCCCTAAATGGTACAGTTGATTGATTAAATATTGTTTAACATCCCACTCAAGAATCTTTCACTCATATGGAGACGTCACCATTGCCAGTGAAGGGCTGCAAATTTAGGCCTTTGCTCGGCGCTCAGGGCCTTTGAGCAGGGAAAGATCTTTATCGTGCCACACCTGCTGTGACATGGGACCTCTGTTTTTGCGGTGTCATCCAAAGGACTGCCCCATTAGTCACCTCTACAACAAGCAAGGGGTATTGAGGATCTATTCTATCAACCCGGATCCCCACGGGCCAAAAAAGGTACAGTGTATAAAATCAAAGTCCAAAATACATACAAAAAGTCATCAGCTTCCAGAGGCAATATCACTAAGTATAAAAAACATATTCTTCTTCTGACTTTTTTTAAAAAAGTGCAAACTTATATGGAATAAAAGTATTATTAAAGTATGCTTTTGTGTACTTTATTTTGGTATGGGTTGTGTCCTTGCCCTGCTCGATGTTCACTGGATACAAATTTCCTTGACCTGCTACAAATGCCCATATTCAAGCAAGTTCAACATGACACAACACCCCCCATCCCCACCTCCCACCCCCAACTGGACTTAATAGCATCATCCACATGACGATACACTGTACAACTAACAGAAAATTGGAATCTATTGCAAAACAGAAATTCATGGCGTGGGATGTGACTCAAGGTGTCGAATCACCTGAAGAGGGTGCAATCATTGATATAACATGCTGATGTGTCTACCAGTGTCCTAGAATGACATAAAAATGGGTTTCTTCTGGTGCAGTAAGTAGATGAGCTATTTGCATGAGCAGTTGGTTAAAATCCTTAACTAGTCCTGTCAAAATCAAGTCTTATTATAAAATGAGCTGTAATGTTTTGATGGTAATCATTCTGAATTACATTGAACCTTTTCATTGGCACCTGTGTGTTTTTGTATCGATTTGATTAATTATATATTTATGCTGCAAAGTGTAGGTACATTTACCCATAAGGATTACAATGGTGACAATCACCGTAGTGGCGAAATATGTGATATATTTAAGGCTGTCACGTGTACACGTGTAACCGGTAACGTTTCGTGTTTGGGCTGTAAACGTTTACAAAATCCCTAAACGTTTAAACGATGTCTTATATATGTGGCACAAATCTTGCAGGGTTCAAATTACAATCTAAATTATTTGAATAATTATTTCAAGTGAATAAACTTATTAAACAAATTGCGAGGGGAAGTAATGAATTTATAAAAGTTTGACTATAGTCTATAGGAACGGTGAACAATTTTTTCCCGTCATATTTAATTAGTAAACTGAAATGGTCTCAGAATCTCTTACTATATGTTTCTGGCTTGTATTGCATTACTGTGCTGCTCTTTGATCATCTTGCAAAATGTGCTTTATTGTTTTTAATAAACATTTATTAACGGTTTTGACGGCAATTATACACACACACACACACACACACACACACACACACACACCCCCCTTTCCAGAAAATTCCGGAGATTGCAAAATAATTACCCCTTCCACTTCAGATGAAGAGATCGAATTATATCTATCTGAAAAAAGTGCGCCGACAAATACCAACCCATTCACTTGGTGGAAAACCAGTCGTATTAATTTTCCAAAATTAGCAAGTCTCGCAAAGGATTTGCTATGCACACCGGCAACGTCCGTTGCCTCTGAGCGCGTCTTTTCCACAGCGGGTGGAACTGTTACAAAACTGCGCTCCTCCTTTAACGCTGAGAACGTGGACAAACTGATTTTTTTGAACAAAAGATTAAAACATAAAGTGAATTGCGCTGCTCCGCCTGCACCGGCTGCACGTGAAGTCCATGTTAAAACCAAACCGACGGAAGAAGCCGCGGCACCAGCTTTGCCCTCTCTGGACAATCTAATGTGAAATCACTGAAATGAAAATTTGAAAAATGAAGTTTATTGTGAATTTGTGATCTGTATTGTGCAAATGTTGTACAGTGTGAATAAAATTGAATTCAATTTAAATGATATCCGGATATTTATGTTCGTGTATTTTATTCTGTCTTATATTTATACTCCGGAACGTCCGGTGACAATCTCTGCATTGTCCATAGAACGATGAAAACTGAAACACAAACATAATGGTCATTAATGGGTCTTAAAATTCTGTGCGTATTTTATTTTATTACATTATACAACACTTCGTTTAAACGGTAACGTTTCGTTTACAATGCTTCGTTTAAACGTTTACAAAATTTTGTAAACGTGACAGCCTTAGATATATTTATTTCTTATATTGAAAAATATACTTTTTGATATAAAAAAATTCGTGTTGGATTTAATTTAGTTTTTTCCTAGACATAAAATTAATGAAATTTAATCTGACACAAAATTGAATGTGTCTACAGTATTTCATTATAATGAATACTACCATTCTACCAAAATTGTGAAATTCATGTCCCCCAAACACATGGATTAAGCTACAGGGCAGGACTTAATTAATCATGTATAAATACATTACACATTTGAAGATCTGCATTTACTTATGGACATCCAATGGACAAATTGTTTTAATTTTTTTTTATATATTTATTTTTTTTATACATATTTTGTAAAACATCTAGCCCTCTGCAAGATTTTTAATTCATATTTATTCTGATAATTACATACTTATGTTTGTACTTATTGTTGTTTGATAAATTCACATTTAAATACTGTTTATATATTTTGTTCAGATATTATAATAATGTATTTAGGGTCATTTTGATGTTGCTGTAATAGCATTTTTATCCTTAGAAATAGTTTATATTGAAAACATATAACCAGTTTTCCTGATGAAAATCTATTTGTTATTAAAAAATAATGATAAGAAAGCTTACACAGCAAATATTTGTTCATGTGTTCTTGAACTATTCTCAAACTTCTCAAACAGTTCAAAACTGTTCAACAGTTTTCTCAAGTTCTTGACTGATTCTTCAACATCACTTAAAAATCAATAAAAACAATTCACAGATTTAAAAAATTTCTTAAAGCAATATAAGCTGTCAAAATTGTTATTTTGGGGTCCTAAAATTTAATCGAAAATTTTGTAAACATCTACCTTCTAATACCTGATTTTATCGATTAAACTTTTGATATGTTGTATTTTTTGCATTAAATGCAAAAATGTTCGACAGTTGAAATTAAGTCTTCCCGTACCTTAATTTTCCCGACATTATTTCCGTATGCAATGACCTAAAGTTGAACTCATTCGGCAAAGTCAAATGCGCAAGTGCAATATTTCCGGTAAGCATGAAAGATGTCTGACACGAAAGGTTCGAAGCGAGGGAGAAAGCCGACTTTGGAATTTTGCGTAATGTTTCGAGCGATCCCTTAAAACTATCATAACTAAAAAACATACTATCATAACTTAAAAACATATAACATCGTTAACAGTACCAAAATAATGATGGTAACTAGAATTTTATCTCACCTCGCCGTCCATATTTTAATGACCCGGATACAACCCGATCAGCATCAGAATCATTCGTGTCAACATCGGTTATCTTCGGGATTGTCGCCGACGATTAATCAGCTGCCATTGTTAGGGTCAAACGGAATGTCGAGGAATATATTTTTCATCACGTAAAGGTGTGTAAACGATGCATAAGAGAGGAAATTCGATGCAGTTCTTTTTTTCAATCATATCAACGTTCATTTAACCTCTTTTAATGCCACTATAAAAAATTGCAATTTTGGCAGCTTATATTGCTTTAAAATGACTATGAAATGTTTCTGAACAAATGAATTTCAAGAATTAAATTGGTCTTGACTAATTCTTTAAAATGATAAGAGCTAATCAAGAATTTTCAGAATTCTTAAAAAGCAAGTTCTTCAAAAGGGATTTTTCAGGAATTGCAATGTTCTTTTCCAAAAATCTTTTAAAAGTCACAACAACTGAACAATTTCAGGGTCAAGGTGACTCAGGTGAAAGATATGGCCCATGGGCATCATATTGCATTTTATGACTGTGAAGTTTTAACATTTTTAGGGATGTTATACAATTTACTAATTAAAGTATTGCTTTTGAATTATATATTTGCATCTTTAGGTATTAAAATGAGCTTAACTGAGAATGATTTATCAAGAAATAATTCTGTGTTTTAAAAACAGATATTAAAATAAGCATTTGCATCTTTAGGTATTAAAATGAGCTTAACTGAGAATGATTTATCAAGAAATAGTTCTGTGTTTTAAAAACAGATCTTAAAAATAAGCCGTACTGTTATTTTAAAATGGTATGAGAATAGCAGAATTCTACTGAATAAACAGGGAAGATATGTATATGTATATATATATATATATATATATATATATTCTCGCAGCTTTTTGTTATGCCTTGCTTAAGCTGGTGATAAGTTTGAATGTATTAAGAGTTCTGACTTTATCTGGTGATTTTATTTGTACTGTTATAGTACGATCGAGTTCATGTGAGATGAAAGCTCTTACTGGATTGTTTATAACTGCCATCTGTTGATTGAGACTCTAAAATCTACCATAAATGTCTGAAGACCTGTCAATGACCAAAGAAAATAGGATTTTCTGAAAGATATCTTCTCAATAGTGTGAGGAAAATTAGAACAATAAATTTCACAGTTGAGATGTTTCTGACTGAAATGAATGAGGAAGGGACAAATAATTCAGACCATCAACCCTTCTAGGAGATCATTGCCAATTTATAGGATAATTTTCTTCCCATGATAAGTAAAAGAAGGGGTTGATTTTCTTATTTTCACATGGCTTCCTATATTTTCTTCTTCGAAAAGTTACTTTAATCTACTTTACTTAGATTGCTTAATTAAGTAAGATTATTGATAGAAGTTTTTCCATCATCTGTCGGTAGGTATAGTACAAATACACACACACACACACACACACACACACACACACACACACACACACACACACACAATGTTTGTATAGCTGCACTTTACAATTCTTCTGATGAACCATTTTGTAATATTCAAGGAAACTTTGAACATAGTACCATTGAATAAAAAGGACTTAATTTGTGTATGTGAAAAATTACATCCTGTATTCATTTGTGTCTCCTAATTGATTCGATCCACACATGCTTTCATTATTGTGTATTCAGTTTAAATGAGATGGTAAGGTGTGGGAAGCTGATTTTCTCCCAGAACATTGCACTGCTGTCAAATGCTGAAGATCTGTGTGAATTATTGTTTTCATAAAGTTTTCCAATAACTGTTTTTCTTTAATGTTTGTTAAATGTCTGGAACTTATGTCATTTAAGTAAAAATGAGAGAATTGATTGATATACAGAGCTATCACAGACTTTGGAATGATACTTGATAAGTTTGTGGGTGGATATGTGGACAGTATTTTTCTGAACTGCATCTTCAACATGGGAATGATGGTGAAAAAGTTTTAACTTCTATTTGATAATATCTTGGCATTTAGGGTTCATGTTGAGGGAAATATGCACCTGTTCTGAGCACTATAATACTTGGAACACCTGAATTTTGACTGAGAATGCTATAAGGATATGAAACAACCCTTAATTGTTCATTTTCTTTCCTCATCTTAATCAGATTTTACATATCATTTTTCCTCTGTGTGATTTTTGTTTTGTTTTTACCTAGTGTGTAATTTCCTTTCATGATAATAGATATGATTGAAGAATAATTTTCATAGTGGATGGTAAATGACCAGGAGATAAGCTTGCTTCATCATAAGAAACCCAAGATAATGGGAATTGCTGGGTTGATTTGAGACTTAAGGGTGCTAGTAGTGTGTAGGTAGGAGCAGGTGTTGTGTACATCTTAATCAACAAAGTAAGACATGGTGAATATGGCATTATAAAAGCTCATCATTAAATGTCAGATGGTTTTCAGGATGGTCTGCTAATGAATGACTTGCAGTTTTTCATCATCATTATAGCTCTTGTTTATGCACTAGTCAAAAACGCAATTGAAAATTGTCAGCATATTTATAAATATTCATATTGTTAAGTAACACGTGCAACTGCAGAAAAAACCTAACTAGTTCCAATGTTAACCGGGTACTTCATTGAACGTCCGAGTGTCGAATACTAAAATTGGTACTAGGTTACTTGGATGTTGATTTTTTAAACATACAAACATATATATATTTTAAGAACATCGGTGATATAATTAAAATATGAATTGTCCATGTATATACAGTTATTATTGTCACCTACAGTAAATGACCGTTATTGCCTGTGGCTGTGTAATTACTGTACCTAACTTCATACCTGTGTTAATGATTTGTTTTCAGTAAACATCGTTAATGGCATGATTATATTTTAAGTTAGTTAGTATACGGTATCAAAATCGGACAGACGAAGCAATACATACCTGCCCCCTCCCCTTTCAAAAGTGTGGACTGAAGATTGATTGGGGTTTTGTGCCGAATTGGCAATATTTCAGTCATTTTACGGCGGTTAAGCAACTGAAATATGGTTGGTTTTGAAAGTTGAAGTTTCCCTGACAGCCCCTAGTGAGCTTACTCTTTTTCGAAAAACAAAGAAATGATCTTTTATGTGCCATGGGGTTATAATCCTTGACATGGGGCACCCTTTAACATCCCATCCGATGGAACTGAAGATTAAAAAATTGCTAAATGTCAGTCAGCTGTGTGAAGTAAACCTTTTGGAAGGGGGCAGAAACTTCCCATTGACTCTCTGTTGAGTCTGAACTCAACGAAGTTCCTCTCAAACCCACTTCCATTCATTCCTGCTAGTACTATGGAACCCATCTAAGAATGTTTGCCACCAAAAAACAAATCTCAATGCATACTTGATTTCCTGATCAAAGGGTCTGCCGGCAAACGTGAGGAATCTGAAGTACCAGCATCATGGATGTTGTACATATTACGCAGAGTTTGAAACCTTTGGTAGTAGGGCTTGGGTATTTTGGTATGATATGTGATACATATTGGTAATACAAAATAATTACATGAACACTGAAATATAATTAATTAAATAATAAAAGAAAATAAAGCTTCACCTTTTCTTTTTGTTTTATGTGCATATTGTTAGCTTGCATCAATTTACTACAAAAGACAATTGTGCATGGGTATATTTATTAGGTTGCATTGATATTGCTAACATATTTTTTTTTTTTATGAAAGCAAGGGCATCAAATTTCTCTGGCTTTAAACAATCCCTAGTTCTCCAGTATTCTTCTATTGTACTGAAAACTCATTTTGAGTCCAAGTCTGAGGCAGCAGAGGGAATTTTTTTCAGGATGAATATTGACAAATGAACTATAAATTCATTTATTAATCACACATCTCTTCAAATTTATTCTTGCGTAATTCGGAAAATTGTTACTGCAGATTGCGTCTGACTTTATTATTCATCGATAGGTTTTTCACCATCTTTTTCAGTCAGTTAGCTTTATGGTGTCATCGTAAATGTGTTGATAAGTTAGTTGTATCACCAGAGCTTGTGACCTCTTTTCCACAAATGTTACACTTCGGGTTTTTTCAAGCTAATTTTTTTGAAAACTCTCACCATGGTCCTGTCACCAAGGCACTCTTTCAACAAATGTTTGCATTGGTAGGCAGTCACAGAGCAAATGATATTTAGATAGTTCATTTGCATATTTTCAATTTTTTTCTTATCTCGTTCATGAAATGTTGCTCTAAGATATGTTAATTAACAACTCTTAATGTATTAAACAATATGGGGATCACTGTATCAGTTATTGTATCGCTCAAAAATACCTATTGATATCTACAGTCGATATATTGATCCAGCCCTATTTGGTAGCCATGTGAGCTACTGAACCTTGCAATTCTAGGGGCCCAAATCAAAATTTAGTTGCCCACAGATTAATATACCTTTTATTTAAGAATTTATGGTGTTCAAAATGTTTATTCAGGCGTAAAAAACATTCTATTTCTCTTTCAACTTCAATCGCTCAATTTACATCCATTCATCACCATAGCCCTATCACAGCTCAAGCCCACTAGCTTCTTGGATGCCTCTTTCCAGTTAATCTTCAAATTACTTAGAACTGTTTTATTTGAGCCTTGGACATTATTTTCTGCAGTAGCTTCGTTTGTCGAACATACACCAGTAAAGTTTACTGTCACGACACTTGCTTTGCACCCTCTGAAGAGTTTTAATCAATTGCAGATGATACATTGTGGCAGATGCTACCATTTGAAAATGATTTGTGTAATTGTATTAATTAATTGTAAAGCAACATGCATTCATTTAATAGCAACTATTCAGTATTTTTATATGCCTGTTCATAAGAAGGGACATATTATGTTATGGTGCTGTTGGCTCATATGTCTGTCATACTATGTCATATGCCATACTATCATCTTATAATGGTTTCATACTGATCCCTTGAGTAGTTTCTGAGAACACTCATGGGCAAAAAAGTCACAAAAAGAAAGAAAAGAGAATTATAATTATAAGAAGCAGAGTAAAACCAATATGTTCCCAAACTTTCTCTAGGGAAAATAGTAATAATGGTCTTTACATATAAGATATTATATTTATATTTGGGATTGTTTTACCTTATATGACACTATAAATAAAATTGACATGCAATTTTCAATAACATGAAGTCAGTCACGTGATCAGACTTTTTCTTTGTGTATGAATACAATCACCGCTTCAAAAGTATTTGGGTCAACTGTACTGCACTTTCACCTGCCTTGACATCATAACAGAATATGAAATAAATAAAATGCATCTGAATAATTACATATTTTGTGAACAAATAAGAATTTCATTAAGGAATAAAACAGAAACATTTTAAAAAAAAGCTTTGCAATTTTGTTAATGAGGTTTTTTTTAATGCAAAGTAGAATTCATTAGTAATTGATTATTGACTTTAATACCAGAGTTAATTAATTAATTACTCTTAATTAAAACTTCAAAATCGGGCTTAAAAATGTTGTATAGTTTAAAATGCTTGTTGATATCAATAAATAACTATTTTATTTGTCAAATTACATTGTATTATGATGTGAAAAACATGGTTAATCTTCATTTTCATAGTTTAACTCGTATGCACACTATCTATTTATCTTATCTATCTTATTTATCTATCTTATCTGTCTATCTATCTACACACGCACACTCTCTGTATCTCTTTATCTCTCTCTCTTTCTTTCTTTCTTTCTTGTGAAATTCATGGCTCTTGGATTAGGGGTTCAGGCCCTTTTGCTGGGCCAGTGTGCCCACATAATGAAAAATTATAATCAAAGTACTGATAGTCGGACTCCTGTACAGAACAGTGAACTGGGAATGTTTCAAAGGTAACAAAATTTACAAAGAATTGTAAGTCTTGTCAGAATCATCAATTTTATGCAAGATTTTGTCATGTATATGTTGTCTGCTCATGTTTATTTTTGAAATTTCTACCCTTGATAGTTTTCGCTGGACTCCAAATCAAATGGACAGAAAAAATATTTTTCCTCTTGCTTCATGAATGTGAATTTAATGAATCAATATATGTGATAGAAGTGTCAGAAAATGTAATATATTTACTCTCATTACGTGTAATATGTTAATTTGATGAACCAGTGTCTATAGAAGTATTTTTAGCTCTGCTTTTGACTGGATCAATCAATCAATCTATAATATAATGTTGTATATTTTCAAAACGACATTAACCCCCAAAATTTGATCCTCACAAATCGTAAAGATTTGGTTAACCACGAACATTGGCCCCCACCCCACGAACATTAATGATTCCACAGTAACAAATCAACAATAACAAGCAATACTATGGTTATTGTATCCTTTAAAGACACCATCTTCTCACAATAGATCATTTAAAACATAGTCAAATCATGAGACTGTATTGAATGCTGGATGTTGATCTTGATATTTCTTGCATATATTTTCCTATAGTTAATTTTTTTTTCCAGTAAGGGGTTTTCAGTCATTTTGTATCTTATTGAAACTCGTTCTTCCTTCCCATATGATATGCTGCTTCAAATTCCATGTTACCAAAGTTCCATGCTATTCTTGATAATGAACAATGACCAAATACAGTAAAATAATATTGTTTTATTGTCTAATACATTTTAGGAATTGGATTTTTTATTTTAATAATCAAATATCAATTAGTTATCATTTTGCCTGGGTCTTATCAAAACGAGAGCAAAAATGCAAAGTTGTAGCTATTGAATCTTTTTTAGAGGCAATAAGTGACAGTTTTTGCTGGTTTCACTGTCAAGAGCATGACACAATTAATTTGGCAGAGTAGTTTGTATATGTTAAAGAGTTTTAAGGAGAACTGAACTTTGAAAAAGAAAATGTATTATAACAATTGTTAAATTTTGTTTTGCTTTTAAGTTAAGTGTATTAGCATGTTATTTTTTGTGTTTGATACAAGATATTTTGTTGTTTCAACAGCGATTGGAAGTAGGTCTACATTATGATTCATAAAGGACGTCTCACGTTTTCCATTCAAAAGTGCCCTTAGAAATCGAAAAAATAAAGTTATTGTAATAAGGTTATTAACTTTATGGTATGAATCATTAGTTTGTTAGGCATATGGAATTTTCTTCAAAATGATAAAAAATGTTAATAAACAGACGATATTTGGGGTAAAATGATGAATTTTATAATGGAAGTCTATGGAAACAGGAAAAGTTTTTTGTAGGGTCTTTCCCCCCTGTGATCAAGATTTTCCTTTTGCATGATAACTAGAATGAACAATATACACAACATATCAAAACGACTTTCTTGATCACGGGGGGGAACGTACTTCTATAGCCGAAAGAAATTGCAAATCAGAGGAAATTCGAACCACAGTACACCTTTTCAAATAGATTTACAGTTATATCGATCTCTGGGCAATAAACCGAGGTTAAACCAATTATTACGTATGTTTATATCTTTTGGGGGATCGGGTGACATAAAATATGAGAGGATTTAGCCAATCAGCAGTGAAATTCAACGTGCCAAAGGACACAATATTTATCTACTTTAGAAATATCGGGGGTAAGACTTTCTTTTGTTACACCTTGTAGCTTTTCCCTGGCCAATCTCGAACGACATTTACAGCATAAAACACATCCTGCATATGCATTTATATTTCTATTTTGTAAAAAAGAAATATGCCAAGAGTGAGACTTTTCATTTAAAATAACCCGGCTATTGTACGATTTTTTGGACTTTTTTGTGTTGTACGAACAGAACACGCACTTGTCCGACATTTTGACAGCAAGTATAGCATGACGTGAAACACGTGGTATTTCAATGATTGAAGCCGATTTAAATGTAATCAATACAGGTAAGTTGACAAGGTAAAATAGGCGTACAGTACAAAAGCTATGGCCCCATAATTTTTCATTTCATTAAAAAGTTGGAAAAAACCACACATGATGTTCGAAATTAAATTTTAGTGATATTATATAGTGATAAGCATGTTTCCTGGGTGAGCTGGTTAAAAAAAAACTTTTGGAAACGACGAATTTTACCGCTTCAGCCATTGCAAATATTGGCACCCCTACCCTCATTCTGTCTGCATAATTGTTAAAATTAGTCACTGACTATGGTAAATTAAAGTCGTACCTCGTCTTAAAGATTAGATTTATTAATAAAACCTGTATTTTGTATGATTTACACGAAATAACGTACCAAAATTCATACTTCAAAACAGGGCAGATAACGTATGAAAACGTGAGATGTCCTTTAATTTGTTGACTTTGTGGTCAACATGCAGGTTGAAGGTTGAACCCAGTGACAATACCTGGCAAATTGCTCTTTGAGCGATGAGCCCGGCTAAATTTAATTGGGGGGGGGGGGGTCAGACTCAGGAAGGAGGGAATGAATTTATTTTATTTTCTTTAAAGTTAAACAATATACAACCAACCATTATTGAAATTGATTTTAAAATTATTAATAAAAATATCAATATAAAATGGTGTACATATTTATTTTTCAGATTTTTTTTTCCCTTCAATTTTTTTAAACAAACCAGCCAATATCAATAATTCAAAATTTTGTGATAAACCATTCAAAACTTTGACAAAGGTGACTGTTGTAATCAATAATTCGCTCACTATTGCTGATTTTCACCTCATTATCTGTGCAACACACAACAGGATGGAAACTTTAAAGGTTCTCATTGAAGAGTCTGCACCTGGTAATTTCTCACTCCCTACTTTGAGTAAAATTGCCACCTACTTTCTATGGTTAAGACAAAAAGTAATTCTATTTTAATTCCATGATACACTAATGTTGTAGTTCAGTTGCGGTTGGCATATAGGCCATTCTAAAATGGCTATTTCTGGTTTTGTTTTCAGTAAAGTGACTTTACACGTTGGTCTGACATTTTGGTGGCGGCTGCTTGTCGATGACGATTTTATAAATGCTTTATTACAGATAGCAAGAAAAATACATTTTACTGATCTGTCCAGTTAAATCTGTGTGGATGTCAAACCTGATGTTAAAGAGATGAGTAATTCAATGACCAAAGAAGATTCCAAACTTTTTAACTGATGGAGCAATAGAAAAAAATATATAAATAATTTTGTCAATGAAATTTTTCCAGTGGGAATAATTTTAATGAGGCGTGCAGCAATTCCAAACAAACTACAAATTTATTTTGGCCTGAGACTCCCTATATGAGCTCAGGTGACCACTAAGGCCCATGGACCTCTTGTTACATTTTCTCAATGCAGTGCTTAATATTTTGATAGTTGCTGTTTATTTCAAAAGTGTATGTAAAATCAACTAAACAGTTTGGATTATCAGATACTGTTTTGACTGGTTCTACAACAGGAAGAACTCCTCTGTAGTTGTATGGGGTGTGTTAGGTCCCCTTTTTCCTCTGAGATGAGGAGGTTATAAGATTTTTAGGTCCCGCCATATGGCAGATGCCTTATAGTAATACCCTGTCAGTCCATATGTGAGCACTTTCTATGGCATGTGATAAGTTTAGTTTCCTTGGGAATTTTTCATAGACTTGGATTAGGCAGAAGAAGATGCATGCTCACCTTTTGATTTTCAGATATATTGACTGTTTTTACGGAGTAATGGGATTTAAAAAATTTTATATGCAGGGTCCTTTCTGAATTATCAGTTTTTTAGTTTCCAATTAATTTTAATCATTGATTTATAAAAGCTTTCATTATTCTGTTTAAACACAAAAACAATTTTCTGATTGTTCAAGCATATATACTCTTTCCAGATCAAATGACAGTGTTGGTGAAAACGCCAGAATGTTTTTGTGGGACTATCTTATATCGTCTGGAAAATGTTATATTAATGTAGTTTTTACAATGGTGGGTGTCATATTTCCTTTAATAATTTTAATTGAAAGAACTTCATTAAATTTTACCTGGCTAAGCCTCAAGAAGTCATGTTGTGACATTTAGAAAACCAAATAAAGGTATTGAAATGTTTTCCCATGGAGACCAAACTTAACTCAATTTCAGTGTCACTGGTGTGAGCCTGTCTCTGCTTGGCTGAAATCAAGTAATGACAAAGATAATAAATGTTCCCATTAAATATATTAAATTAAGATTAAAAGAAAATGCACCAAGCCAAAATATGTTCTGTAAATGCCATGGGTTGACCTATCTCGAGTTACTGAATTGATATTTTCTAGAAGATACAGAATGTTGTATGAATTTGAGAATGATAACCCAATTTTTTTTTTGTAGATTTTGGAAAAAATCAAATGTTATATTCACCTTGAGGGTATGTTGAGGTGAATATAACATTCAATTATTTTTTGTTTGTTTGTTGGATCTAAACCAATCAGAAAGCTTGGAATTATTCAATCTTAAAGTAAAATGCCCTAATCTTTTCTAGTTTGTTGAATCTCAGCCAACCACAAAGCTTGGAATTATGTAATCATATATGTTTCAAAGTAATTTGATTTTATTGAATTCATAAATTCTCATTTTGTTTGAACCAAGCATAAATCATAATACTTTTTCTATTACATGAATGTCCCCAGTACTACATTGGGTTGCAAGAAGAGAGAATAAAAGGGTTTTGTTGTCGTTCAACAGCTTTACACACTTGCAGTCAAACTTAAATGGATCATATTCCTTAGTCCTATAAGCAGCTTGTTTTGTAACCAGGAACTACTGGGACAGAATACCAGACAATGTCACCTTAATGTTGAAACAAATTATTATCAACAGCAACATCAGCCAGACTAACTGATTTCTATCAATTACAACTTGATTTGAACAAACTGCCATTGAGTGCAACTTCACCCTATCTTGAACAAACATAACCATAGGTCATTTTGGGTGGAGCAAGGGGTCTGGATTTTGAATGACAACCTGATGGTGAAAATTCCCTTTACTTACTTAAGGATTTTCTTTCTCATACTATTAGTCTAATTCCCTTATTTGGTTTTGATGCTCTTGTATTGAAGACAGGGGGACATGTTACGTTTGGCCAATCTGACGTGCAGTCTGCTCATAATTTTTGAATTTTGAGTGATAAACTCTCATATTTCATATTTGCATTCCTTGTACTTTTCTTTTGATACCAGAATTTGTGACCTTGACCTTGGAGTATTTCATTGTTGCCACTAGTGGCATAGTGCTTCACAATTATGTTCTTGTTTACTTCTTAGATAGGCATTGAAATGCAAATTCATTTGTCATGATTATTGTATTACCATGATGATCAGTGGAACCATGGTGTGAATAAGCCATAGCTGCGGATATTTTTAAGGAGATAATTGTATTTCTGTTTGCAAATTTGTTAATATTTTGTCTCAAGATCTGTCCATAACAGTTCAACATTAAATGTTACAATTTTTCAGAAGGGATTGAAATAAATGAAGTTATTGTATTGTGTTGTTGTGTGTGACATTTGTGACTGTCGTGACTTCATAGATTTTCATTGGAGTATGACCAACAAATAATTGGGTGAAATACCACCATTCCACATTGTCATGATTTGATGCATGCAGATGATTTCTGTGAAGTCTGTATGTTCTAATGTGATATATTAAATCAACAATGTTTGTTCTCATAGGTGACAGATAAAATTGAAAAGATGCTCTGCAATGGCAGCAGTTGGAATTCATTTAACTTACAATACCAATATATTCAGTCCATGTAAGAAAGCTAAAGGATTCTGGATTTTCCTGAAGATCTTTTATTGATGCAACATACAGATTAACTCCAGAATACCAATAATTGTCTTTTGTAATTGTTAAGTAAATTTCTTTGGCAACTATCAGCTGTTGCATAGGGGATGTTCCAAGATGATATTAATTTTTTTCTTCTATGGATATTAAATCTACTCCAATTGTACAAAAAGGTATCCGTGACAACCATTTTCAGTCAATTTTGCAGAATATTGTAAGGTAATCTTTCATTTCTCTCCCAAATTTTCTGAAATTATTCCTTAATGCCAGTAATAATGGCATTGTAATTGGACAACCCAAATAATTTGAAAAAAAATTAAGAAATGGATTGCTAAGGAACAGTCTTAAAGTAGAACACATGTTTATGAATTAGAAGATTTGAGTACTTTGATTTACAACATTTTGGATGGATATTTTAAAAGTATTACTGCATGATATTTAAGTTACCTTAGTGATACTCGTGTTATCTACATCCGTTGTTGTCCATTAACAATTGGAACATTTTGAACTTCTTGATAAGTACCATTCCAATTCTTTTCAAATTTGGTATGAAACATCTTTAGAATGAAAGGGAGAAAAATTGTAAATTCTAGGACTCCTGCACCTGCAAGGCCTTAGGGTGGGGCAAAAACTGCCAAAAATTGACCAATTTTCAAAAATCTTCTCTCTACTACTACATATATGCAACAAAAGTATAAAGCAGGAAGGCCTCTACCAAAATTGTAAATTTCATAGTCCCTGGGGTAAAGGTTCTGACTCAGGGTGGGACCAAAATTGAGATGATAAATGATTTTGAATGTATCATTTTAAGACCATCCTTAAGAAATCCTTTTTTTTACTCCACAAGTTGAGCCACTCCATGCAAATGAAAAGAATAGCTTTTCTAATTCTTTATAATAAGGAATGAATGAGGTAGGGATGGACATCAGCACATGATTCAGCAGTGGTAATAACACTGATGTTCTTTAAGTTATCTTGCTAGTAGGAGTTGTATGTCTCCTCTCCATTGATCTAGAATAGATTTAATTTGTCAAACTTTGGATCACGATTAAATTTCGACATATTTTGCAAATCAGCATGAAAATTGATTCCTAACAGATGGTGGTTCTCCAGTCAAAATTGCTGCCTGGAATAAGAACATCATTTGAACCAATCGAAACTGTTCGTTTCTGAATAGTTAATACAAAGACTGGACATTTCTAAGAAACTATGTAGGGTATTTAGAACTTTTGAAAGACTTTATTTACTACCATCTAAAATAATCTATGTTTTATTTGCAAATTGAAATTTTTTTTTTCAGAATTAACAACAGTTATGCTCTTACGTAAGTGTGTGTGTGTGTAATAAAACTTCTGACAGGTTGCCACCTTGTAGATGTGTAAAAGAGTTTGACCCATTTAATTATAGAAGAAGTGAAATGTTCGTTGTAAGAAATTCCACAATGATGTATCAAAAAACTTCTCAAAATCAATAAGTAGTAATAGATCAAGGATATCCTCTTCAATATATAAAAAAAAACCCATCTTCTTTAATACTGTTGATACCAGATTGAAACTAAAGGGATATTTAGATGGAGCAGATGGCCCTTTACCAAAATTGTAAATTTCATAATTTCATAGGGGTTTTGACATGAGGGTGGAACCAAAATGGTGAGTGATTAAATGTGTTAACAACTGAACATTTTTAACTTCTTGATAACTACCATTCCAATTCTTTTCAAGTTTTGTATGAAGCATCTTTGAAACAAGACAGACATGAATTGTAAATTCAGAACTTCTGCCTCCTTGGGGCCTTAGGAGTGGGCCAAAAACTGCCAAAATGTGACCAATTTTAAAAGAATCTTCTTTAGAACTGCACATTTGTAAGAAAAAGTTAATGCACAGTAATGGAGAGCATGAAGGCCTCTACCAAAATTGTAAATTTCATAATGCTCAGTGTAGAGGTTCTGACCCCAGGGTGGGGCCAATCTTGGTATATGATATTTATGGGTAAAAAATTTAAAAACATCTTCTTTAATGCTATTGAAACAAAGTGGATGTTTGGATACTGAACAGGTAGCCTTTACCAAAGTTTTAAGTTTCATGATCCCAGGGGTGGGGGTTTGTGTATGAGGGTGGGTCCAAATGGTCAGTGATTAAATATTGTGTTAAGAACTGAACAGTTCTAACTTCTTCATGTTAACTACCATTCCAATTCTTCGAATTTGGTATGAAGCATCTTTAGGACAAGGCAGACATAAATTGTAAATTTCAGGAGTTCTGCCCCCTGGGGCCCTAGAAGTGGGGCCAAAACTTCCAAAAAGTGGGGTAAGTGAAGTGTCTATTTTAGATTGCATATTTAATACCAGTATTTTCACACAGATGTATATTTTCAATTATTATTCATTTTTGTATGTAATCATCTATAAATTCTGAATTGTGTGTGTAATATATCCAAATAGATGTATTGTGTATATGTACATGCATGATCAGATTCTTTGTTTCTACTTACTGCAAAACCCCTGATATCGAGCAGTCATTAGCATTCAATACAGGAAAAATATTTGACTCTGACGTCTCATGATTCAAGACATCCTGATTGGCATGGGTGAAGTGTGTTGCAATCTGTATAATGAAATGACAATTTTATTGTAACTGTCGAGATACAAATGGAATTTATTTTGTTTCATAGATTTATCAGAATTTAGAGCATCTACATTTTTGTAAGTGCACTTCTCCAGTTGTCTGCGTTTGATTTTCTAGGCAAGCATGCTATGTGCATTACTTGTATATAAGAATTGAATGTGTGTTTATATATATATATATATATATATATATATATATATATATATGTGATACTATTTGTGCAGTCCATTCTATGAGTATGTAAATGATTTCTTTGGGCTTATTTCATGTTATTGACATGAAATACTTGCTAATTATCATTTTGTTGTCTTTTGATTTTGTCATCTTTTCACCTCAAAATAACGACATATGACAAAATGTCAAGTAAAAAGATGACAAAATCAGTTGCTAATTTATGGGTTCATTTTGTCATTTTGTGTGCATGTATTTTAATTTGTCATCTTTTCAACTTTTCATTTTTTTTTCTTGTCATTTTGTTATTTTGGGGCAAAAAGTAACTAATTATATCTTTGTTGTCTAAGTATTTCGCCCCGAAATACTGTAAAGTATCATATATTGTATGCAGTTATTTTGGTAAGAAATTCTAACTTTCTTTGAGGTCTAAATTAATGTCACTAATGACAATTTTCGCTGTCATAGCTCTTGAGATGGTGTGTTTTTATATTAGTTTATCTTTATAAACTTAGCTGATGGGTTATGATTTTTAATAAAATAATTATGGCTATCTTTCAAAGTGTGTGTTTTGAGTTCTGTTGAAGTTAAAGTTATGGAGAACAAAACACACCTGATGTTATGGTACTATATGATACAGGGACAATGATTAGATTGATTTTTTCATTGTAAAGACAGATATTTATTTTCATGACAAAATGTCGCAAATTTAGAGCTTTGAAAAAAGTTACTGCACGCAAAATCCCCCATGGGGATTTTTAAAAGTTGGCATGTATGAACGTATGTGGGTGTATCATGTACCAGTTTAGTGTATTTTATTAATTATTATTATTATTATTATTATGTACCAAATTTCTAGAGCACTTTTTTCATGTATAAAACACGTTCAGAAGTACTTTACATCATAATAAAATGCCATATCATATAAAAAATACCAAACATATAAAACATATTAATGCACACAATACATGGGACTAAGGTTTTCTCCAGATTTTTTTTCCCAAAGTGGGAGCTGCGCATTATATAGAAATGTGCACAATACATGATGCTTTATGGTAATGGGGGAAAAAACCCGACAAATTGTAAAATGATAAAGATTAACCATCACCCATATATTGTGGACATTTTTTCATCCTGAACCAGTTTGTTGTGTTTTCACATTCAGATTATTCTGCAGTCATTTATACAATCCAGTGAACAGTATCACATTTCTTTTTTATTCTTTATTGCATTTTGCAGAATGTAATGAGTGTTAGTATTTCATATGCACCCCCTATTTTGGCCTGAAAATTAAGGGAAAATTGCAGTTTATGTGTACAATGTATAGCAACAATTCTGACCACGGGCTATATCAATATAAATCTATATTTGTGAGGATATGATAACTGATACAGTGAGCCCTGCAGCATTTAATATATTAAAAGAGTTATTATTAATGTATCTTGCAGTTGAGATTTCATGAACTAAGTAACAAATAAAGTGAAACTGTAGGAACGAACTATCAAAATGTCATTTACTGCGTGACTGCATGCTAATGCAAATATATATGTCGAAAATGTGCCATGGTGACAGTACTATGGTCTCAGTTTTCAAAAATTAGCTTGGAAAAAAATCCCAAAATGTAATGTTTGTGGAACAGTGGTCACAAGCTTTGATATTTCAACTAATTTAACTACTCATCTGCGATGACACCATAAAGCTAACTGTCAGAAAGATGGTGAAAAATCTATCTATGATTGGTATAATTTGACACAGTCTGCAGTCATGATTTTCTAACTTTCATAAAGGAATTTATCATTCATCTTGAAAAAAATTTCCTTTGCTGCCTCAAGACTCAAGCTTAGAGTGGGTTTTCAGTACCACAGAATGTTACTAGAGAATTAGGGCTTGTTTAAAGCCAGAGCAAGTGGATGCAATTATTTTTGTAGAAAAATATGTGAACAATATTGATAAAAGCAAATAAATAAGCCCATGCAGAATTGCCTTTTGTAATAGATTAATTCAAGCTAGCAAATAATATGCAAATGATTAATTGATTAGATATTGTTTAATGTCCCGCTCGAGAATCTTTCACTCATATGGAGACGTCACCATTGCTGGTGAAGGGCTGCGAATTTAGGCCTATTCTTGGCGCTTATAGCCTTTGAGCAGGGAATGATCTTTTACGTGCCACACCTGCCTTGGTTTTTGCGGTCTCATCCGAAGGACCGCCCCATTTAGTCGCCTCTTACAACAAGCAAGGGGTACTGGGGATCTATTCTAACAACACGGATCCCCACGGATAATATGCAAATGAAAGAAAAGGAAATGGTGAGGCTTTATGTTTGTTGTTATTCAATTATTTTAATCCTCAAATTAAATGTAAATGTAATTATATTGTATTGTCAATACATATCACATATCATTTCTCTGTATCACAATATGTATCGTATTAAAATTTTCAGACAATATTCTGACCAAGCAGTATTCTAGACTTGACATATCAAATCGGAAAACCATCATTTTCAATTGATATTACATAAAACATTACAATCTGTAATTTAGATCTTTGTTATGATCACTACAAACAATATATCTTAATGCTTGGAATACTTAAAAGTATAATTTTCTAACAGTAATGTTTTATGATGGACAGAAGGTAAAGTTCATGAATACAATCAGATAGTTTAGAAAAATATAAGAAATGTACGTTACAAAATATCACATACATTTCCCCGCATAATGCCATATTGATGAAGGTAGAATATCATTTGTAAGTGATAAGTAATGAGAAAAATACACATTTATTGTCTAAAATTTATTTGCATGATAAAATATTGTCATACATATTATATTTGTTTACATCACAAGATTTCAAAATTGGTGAACTTTTCACACTTATCTCAAATTACTGATTTTTGCGTTGTTTCTATTTTCATTTGAATCTTAAACATGAAGGCTTTCAAAACCACACAGTCGTACACTTTATGCAAAGTTAGACACAATTTTAAACACATTTCCCATGATTTGGTAACATACAAGGTAAGGTCAATGCCATGTTATGAATTTTTATATTCGATCACAAATATGGAAGATATACTGTATATACAAAGAAAATATCTGTTGTATTTTTAAAGTTGTAAAGCTACCATTATTAGCAAAGAAAACTAATATGTAGGCAGAAAATTATAGGTTATGTCATTTTAAATGTTGAAACCTATGGATTGGTGACATATCTTTAGAAGATCATTCATTTTCCAAAACTGAAAATACACGATGAAACCTATTATTTTTTGTCTCATTCATACTATCTAACTTTATTTAAAAACCAAGCAAAATGCTATTATGCATAAATTTTATATCACTGTTACTAAGATATAAAATACCTGCTCTGGCGACAGTAACATATATTTCATTTTTGTGCATAAAGGAAATCCTTACTATATTCAGTTTGATTACCAATGGGTAAATATATTTTAGTTTCTTTTGAAAAAACTACTTAGCTTTTTAGGAAATAGTAATATTGTTCCAAACATTATGAATAATCAATGTTTATTACATTTTCAGCAGTGAAATACTGAAATTTATCCTTTCAATAAAATTTATATTTTAACAGTTGTTGTTTTCACAGTGAAAATAACAACAGGAACTGACGTAAAATTCATCTGCGATAAAAATCAAGTGACAAAGCATGTGTACACAGTAATGGCTTCATTAAATATGTGCTGGTCATGATCACAGTCTCATATGTTAGCACTTCTGCATGATGATGAATATGAAGATCCAAAGAATTTTAATTTCTGTTTCATAATAGTTTGAATAGTTACAGGATGTAAGCATAAAATTTTCTAAATTTCACACTTATAAATGGGTAGACAATTCCAAAAAGCATGCAGTATCAACAAATAGGCCTATATAATAGGTATGAATGAATTAGTTGTTAAATTTCACCCAAAAAGAAAAAAAAGAGTCAAAAACCTATAGTGGTATATAATAAATATGAAAGGGGGGGGGCATTATATTTTTTTTTTTTTTTTGTAAAGAAAAATACATATTCAGCAAAATATGGGTATGATGTGAAGTATAATTATGCGTCATTCCAGTAGTTTTTCTCTGAAGGTAAACACATTTTAATTGTAAAGGTATGAAAGCCCATTAGTGTCATTGTAAGAGTCACTATGTTTTTGAAGTACAGAAACCCATTTCACTCGTATTTCTAAATTTATGTGACTACATTTTAGATTTTGTGAACAATTCATTTCCTGTTTTATTTTGACTAACTTTTTATGACTAGTTGTTGAATAGACACATAAAATATACACTGAGAGGCAGTAGAATAAAAAGACTGGAAATTCACATGCAATGGGTTTCATTGATGTTTTTTATAGATGTCATTTGCATTAGTCATTGTAACATTGACTAGATTTTTAGCTCAAGCTATTGATTTGGAAAACTTTTTTGTTGAATGTTATCTGTTTACAACCACTGTGGAACTTATTTGAGGGTTTCTTGTGATAGAAAGTGATATAACTATATAATAATTTTCCTCCAACTTCTGAGCATTTTTAGATCATGGATTGTTTAGCACAATAATGAATTAGCAATGTATCTTTACATACATTTTGGATATGTAATTTAAATTTTGGCAGTAGTCATGACTTATCTAACATTAGTCACTTTACACAGGCATAATGTTCTAAAATGTAACACACACACACACACACACACACACACACACACACACACACTTCTTCATCCTTGAAGATTACCTTTTCCAATGTTAACAATGAAGTGCAAATCGACTCTTGGGCACTTCAGGCCTTTAATATCTAAATGCCATTCTCAGAGACAACAAAATTTTAATTACCTAGGGTGGAATTCACCAACATTACCAGTTTTGAAATTGGAAATGTGAAAAAGAATATTATTAGTATGCACAGCTCTATTGACCAACAAGACAGAATGTCAGACTATGATTTAGAAAGTGAAAAGACCTAGGTTATGTTTCATGAGGACTATTGGATTACATTACAATATTTATACTTAACAGCATTGGAGTAATTCCATGTTCCCCAGTCATTGCTACACTCGTATATCATTCAGTTCCATTGAGTAATATTGCAGTTTTAATCTAACTGAATGTATTTTATAGATGTAACTTAATCAAGGTGAAAATTTATTATGAAAATCAATGCAACTTGACATCAGTAAACCATGAATTCTTTCCCTGGAGAAACAAATTAAATGAGAATTATTCTAGCTAGGATCATACTTACTAGATTCTGTTCATATGACAAATATTATATAGTGATTGTTAAATTTTAAAGCTATTGGATTAAGTGTTGGCAGTTACCTGAGCCGAAACATTCCAGTTTAGCTTAGAGGAGTCTTTCGGATGAGTCAAAGTAGATGTTTGTATGATGATGTGTGTTTACTATTATGGTTTTGAGCTTGATGCATATGTCTAAATATGTGGTTCCTCACCAACAGCTATTGACTTCTCAATATAAAAGAAACAATCTTTAAAGGGATGTGAAACTAACAAACAATATGAAGCTTAAAGGCTGCATTTCTCTGAGAGCAAGGTAACTCGGGTAACCATGGCAGCTTTCAGGTGCCTCTTGTTGCAGAATCTTCTATATGTTACTAATAGAATTCTTCATTAGTATGACTGTGGGATAAGGAATTTCCATCAAGGGGACAAAATTTACTGTCTGGGATAAAGATTTGCTGTGTTCTAAATGGTGAATCTGATTCTAGAGGTGGAATTTCCATACCTCACACAAGTAAATAATGAAGGATTTTTTTTAATAATACATTTTACCCACAGTTTAATGCATAGATTTAGGAACTTTGACAAAATTAAGAAATTCTCAAAATCCTTATTTGAACTTCAATGCAAAAACTAATTGCACAGGGAAAACGAGCATACACTATTAGTGTAAACGAACAAAATCAAAGGTTATCCACCAGAAAGCTATATCAAATTGAATTTCAAAGAAAACTACTTCACTGTATAATGTAAATGATAGGAAATATATGACGTCACAATCAATGCCATTAGAGCAGTGTAAAACAGAAAAATCTCACATGGATAAAGTCGATCGTACACTGGTGATAATGTAAGAAAAAATTATTATGAATGGGGAAAATACAATGCAAGAAACAGCAAAACATAGGGAACATATATCTATAAATTATCAATGGAACCAGCAAGCTAGCTGTTATGAAATACTCATTATGTAGGTAGCACTGTCTACAGGAACCAACAAGCAAGCTGTAATGAAATACTTATTTTGGACCCTTAATATGTTTTACAGTGTGACCATGTATGAAGGTGAAGCATTTATATCAGTAACCGATGCACGAATAATGATAATTTTAAAAAAAATAAATTTAAAAAAAAATTCCTTTAGACATTTGATCAGCCTATTAATTGAACACGGGAAATACAATGCAGTTGATGTAAGCAGTGCATTATGATGTCATATGTAGTGTCGATGTGTAAGCAAATTCACAAACATAAGAAAGAGTCTATATAAATAAAACCAAGGAGTCATTTTATGATTGAGAATGTATGGTTTACATGCTTTTCTGGAATTATGTAACCTCTCAGAATGACATGAACTTTGGTAGACGAGATTAAAAATGGTGATATATATGTCCTTGCGTTTGCATTCGAATTGACCAAAATTTTCAAGTTCCAAGGGTATGGTTTTTCATAAGTTTTCTATATTTTCCTTTTAAACATGTATATATGTGTTACCTTTAGGTAGAGCATCACCCTCTATTACTGAAACATTCTTCACATCGCTCTTATCACTTCTCACTGAATGGATTTGTAAAATGATATGAAGAAGGTTGAAAAGGTAGTTGCATGGTACTTTAGTGGCTATCATTGCCCAGTGGCCCTTTATTCTAGTCTATCTGCATAGTTTTCCCCCTGAATTTATCCAAGTAAATTCTAAGTCTATCTGTTAAAATTCTCCAACCCACCCCCTCCCCCTCCTGAATTTAATTGGAATTGATAGACATTTTAGCCATCTTTATAGCAATCAACACAAAAGAACTTGAGTGCATGTATTTTGTGAGTTTTAAATTAGTTTTCAGTGCATTAATTTTGATCCTTTTGATAGTTGTAATTGATTTTGTCTTTTCCACATTCAGTTGTGATGCATGCAGATAAATGTAGTCATTATTTAAATGCTGTGGCAATGGTTGTTCGAGTTGTTAGCTACCGTAAATTCATTGCTTCACCAAGTTTGAAGCTCAGCATTTGTTGTGGATATTGGATCACATTATCAGTTGTATTATATTGTGTAATTGAAACCAAAAGCTAACTGTATCAGAGATGAAACAGACCACTTTGATACAGCTAATGACAGATTCCCTTTACTTAAATGTGTTGCAAATAGGGCGTGAACTGCCAGTCACTTGTGAATGTCCCTATCTAATATTTGAAGCTTATTATATTAGTAAAAATGTAAGTCTGGCATGAACTGTCATAGTCATTGACCATATATGATATATGTATACAGACTAGGTCAAGCATTAACTGCCTTAGTCAGTGTCTCTGTATGATATATGTATACAGACTAGGTCAAGCATTAACTGCCTTAGTCATAATAGGATATATGTATACAGATTTATATTTAAGAGCTTAAATGAAATTATAGGTCGAACATTAACTACCTTAGTCAGTGTCTCTATATGAGATATGTATACAGGTTTATATTTCCAGCTTAAGGTAATTCCCCATACTACATTTTGATATTGGAAACTCTTCAGATTTTTATGAAAATGTGCATGTACTTTGTCAAGGATGTATATTGACCAAATTCAAGATAAGAATTATATGAAGCAGTTTTCCATGTTGTACAACTTTCTAAAAATAGAACACACACACACATAGTGTGCAATGTTATTGAATATGGATTTTTAGGCATTGACTTCATATACACAATGGAAATATGTTTCTTTTATACAAATTAAAGAAAGTGTATTGTATTTTCTTGTTTCCAATAAATTTTCATGAACTGAACCATGCTGTTTGTTTTAAAGTGATGAAAATGCACATATGATAGTCCAAATATTCACGTTATAGCCTGCCATGTCCGGATTATTGCGACTTCTAAAACCTTGAGGTTTTCGAAAAATTTAAATATGTTTTATCTTAACACTCAAGCAAAATATAGATGGGTAGTGGGCAATTTGATGGCTCAATGACATCCTCTATGCTCTTGAAAAAATGCATATTGAAAAACGGTGTTTAAAATTCTTATTTCTTTTTGACCTACTACTTGATGTTATAACTTTTATTTTCATGTCGACCCCTTGGCCCAATTTAAAAAAAAAAGTGTTTAAAATTCTTGTCTGTACAAACTTGATTAATTTATTATTTGCATTACTAAACTACCACTTCAAGGAATATTATACAGTAGATTTTGAAACAGTTTAAAATATTTGAGCTTTATATAACTACAAACTGCATTCATTGATTGCAGCATTAGCTTTAGGGTTCAGGATTAAAGTTTGGAAAATTTTAATTGTACTGTGGGAATTACTAATGGTATCATACCAGTAATTATTTTCACTATGTATTACTATAAAGGGGAAAAAATCATTAAAAGTTAGTTTGCAAAATTGATGTCAAATAACACAGTTGGAAATGTTCTATGTTACCTGTCTCATCTGCCAACACCAGAAAAATGACACCCTACATGGCATTTTCTAAGATTTTTTATCCTTAAACAAGACTGCCCTCAAATCCATGTGCTTTTCACTTGTGTGTAAACAACCTAAGTGCATATCAGGAAGTGGCCTCAGCTACCAACATCAAATAGTTCCACTGTAAACAATTGATTATTTCTACAAATACATAAAATTTCCTAATCAGGGTACAAAAATTAAGAGAAAATAAGGGGCAATGAGAAAATTTATTATTTTAGATATATGGAACCACAAATTTATTCTTTTAAATATATGGAACTACAATTGAGTTAGTTCATTTTGATTGGACAATTACCGGTGTGATGCCTCAAAAAGTTGCAAGGCTCTCTGTTGCTGCGTTTGTGGCTGTTGAAAATTATTTTGAGAAAGATAGTTCAGATATGACATGAGATATATTGAGATATATATATATATATATATATATTTCTGTTTTACTTTTTGAAGTTGTAAATTTATTGTCTGATCACAACATGAAACATTTAGGAAGATCCTGATTGGTCTTTTCATTTTTCAATCTTCAAAAAAGGCCATGTATATTTCATTTTGACAAAACATCAATAGCACTTGCGTCTATTGCATGTTATGGTATATATTTCAGTTGAGTTTACATCAGGTAAAGAAAAGATTTTTACAAAAATTGAAAAGGAAAAAAAACAAAAAACCTTTTAGGTCATATAATGAGAGAAATAGGTCCCATAACATATGCTCACTAATTACCAGTTTTCTCAAACTTTTGTTTCTGTTTTTTACTTTGGTTTTCATTTTAAAAAATCAAGAAAGTGAATTTGAAAAATGGAATGTATATTTCCCTATGCTTTACAGATTTAAGTGTTGGTTTTCCATCAGACCACTTGCCAGACTAATTGTGTCATGATAAAGGCAATTATTTTAGATTTAATTGTTATGATGTTTTGATATTTGGAATAATTACCCGTATAATCAATATTTGACAGTATATTATAAGGTGTCCAGATTTATTTTTCTGTTTGATTTGTGTATGGGTTCACAGCTAAAAGGGTGATAAAATGTGTTTTATGCATGAAAAACAGTTTAGATAAACAGCCTCTGTAGTAAATAAGAAAAGATTTTGAATGATGGAGATGCTTACTCTCTTTTACCAGTAGGGGGTTTGCATGTTAGAAGGAGCCATCCAAGGGCAGATGGACAATAATATTCAGAGAAGTGATGCCTCACATGTTATAAACCTGTGATTAATGTCTAGCACAACTTTGTTTTGGTGCATGATTTGGGTGTTGGATTTCTTCACTTTTTATGCAATAACAGTTTCAAGATTTCAATACAGAAGAATTCATATGCTTGACAGTCTCTGGGAGTTCACCTTGTTACATGGCTGTACAATGTTGAGTTTACATTTTGATTTTAATTCCAGTTGTAGTCTGCTTTCTGTACTGTCAGTGTTTATATATATATATATATATATATATATATCACAGGCCCTCAATGTTATAAATACATATAATAAAAAAATTCTTCCTGCAAAACAATATAATAAGGTACATCATGCTGCCATCTTGGTTTTCTTTTTTACTAGCTGCATCACATGTAATTTTCAGCGAAAAGTTTGATATATTATTATAATTAGACGCCTATTGTTTAGAAGCAACTCCCTTCTAGGTCATGACTTAATATTTTCACTGCCATGAAAACAATACGGCAGCACTGAAGAGACAAAAGGAATTGCCAATGAATGATGATACAAATACTGACAGCAGTGTCATTGCCAGCCACTCAGCACACATGTGTACCTCCTAGTTTATTTTTTTTAAATTGAAATGTGAAAGTTGATGTAAACACATGTGGTTATATGTGCAGTGTATTAGTATTGAAAAATGGTTGGAAACCGAATCTGATGTTGTATAGAGAATGAAGAGTTTGATCTAAGAAATAGTTTTAAAGTTTTACATCATTTGAGGAAACTCAGATGACTTATTGCTATACATAAGTTCTGAGTGTCTACTAGGTCTTCTGTGATGGAGGTATGTTCAGTATTCAGTTGAATGCTTGGGTGGGTATACATTATAGACTGGATATGTACATAATGATCCAAGTTACGAATATATAAGTTCTGTTTATATTGGCCATTGGTATACAATACACTGACCATTTGAAGGATAATTTTATTTGAATTAGGCCATTGAATTAATTATGAAATTAATATTTATTTCCTTGTCTATGCAGGTGAGGCTTTTATCAAAGACAGATGATAATTGATTTTTGTTTGAGCTATTTTATTATACAATACTCATAAACTTACTAAATTTGTATTCCTCAGCAGTTGTGACGGTTGTGTGACATTCAGTAATCATCCTTTGGGCATTACATGATGGCAGCAGTAAGCACTGGCCACCACATAAATACAAAACCACATTTTGCATCTCACTGTGCGAAAGAGTTCAACTATGGAAAATATCTATTGGACAACTCAGAGCTTGTGGATTGGTCACTGTCCATCATGCATGAACAGTTGAACATTTGTAAAATTCACAATCTACAATTCCGATTATTTTCAAATTTGCTGTGAAGAATTTTTAGAAGGAGGATATAAATTGTAAATTTCAGGACTCCTGCAACCCAGAGGCCTTAAAGGTAATGCAAAAACTGCCAAAATTGACCAATTTTCAAAAAGTTTCTTCTTGACAACTGCACATTTGTAAGATAAACTAATACATAGAAATGTAGAGCAGGAAGGGCTCTACCAAAATTGTAAATTTCATGATCATTGGGGTAGGGGTTTTGATTCATTAATATGATCCAGAGAGTAAAGCTCAGAGTTGTCAGTGGGTAGGACCAGTTTCCTTGAGGCTAAAGAAGATGCAACCATCTGCTGGCAAGGTGATGGCCACAATAATTTGGGATGCAAAAGGTGTTATTATGTTGGACTTTTTACCCAAGAGAAGTACAATAACGGGGTTGTGGTATGCAAACTTGTTAGACCAGCTGAGAACCGCCATCCATGAAAAATGTGGAGGTAAGCTCTCTAAAGGTGTTTTGCTGCAACAGGACAATGTGAGAGTCCAACTTGCAAAGTTGCAATGGATGCTGTAGAGCGAAACAGGTATGAATTAATACCACATCCTACCTATTTGCCTGACCTAGCACCTAGCGACTTCTTCCCATTTCCAAATGTGAGAAAGGATATCCGTGGATATCATTTCCGATCTGACTAAGAATTCGTAATGGCAGTTGAGGAGTGGGTCAATGGAAAGGACCCAGACTTTTTCAATTCTGGATTGATGGTACTTGAACACCATTGGTCTAAGTGCATCACACTAGTGGGCAATGTTGTCGAAAAAGAAGCGATAAATAAGTGGGGCTGGTTACTTATTTACTTGCCCTTGAAAATGCATGATTATGATGTCCATGAAATTCTCTACCCAAATTGTGAAATCTTGTCTCTACTACCACATATATTTCAGAAAAACTAAATGCATGATTATGATATCCATGAAGTTCTCTACCTAACTTGTGAAGTTCATGACTCCTGGGATCAGGGGTTCAGGACCTAGGGTGTGGCCAATGTGGTTATACAGTGAAAATGTATTAAATCCTAGAAAATCTTCTTTCCTACTCCCATATATATTTGAGAAAAACTATATGCATGATTTAGCTTTCTACCTAAATTGTGAAATTCATGGGTCAGGGGTTCAGGCCCTTTTGCAGGGCCAATATGGTCACATGATGAAAATGTATAAAAATAGCTAGGGAATTTTCAAATGATTTATATGCTTCAAACTTTATTTTTGTTCTTCTTTAATTGAATAGGAATTGCATGTATTTTGAAAGATCATAAACATATGCACAGAAGACTCCATATTGAGGCTTATATGGAAATATGAGTGTCTATGGAGTACGTATGAGCTATGATACTCAGGAGACTGTTAAGGCCCATGGCCCTAATGTTTTTTTTTATATGCTTGCAAGGATTCATTTGAAACTTGCATTTCAGAGTTGCAAGCTACAGACCACATTCAAAATTTAATGTTTGATCAACAGGTTTGAAAGGTATTAATTTTTACATTGTTACATTTTTATTTATATTCATTGAGTAATTTTGATTTTGTAAGAAGGACTTCTTGCAAATTAACAGAACTGTTAAATATGCAGGAGTAATAATGAATTCCAAGTTGTTAGTTCTGGTTTAATACAGTGACAACAGTAAAAATGCAAAAATGATTCTGACAAAATCAGATGATGCTGACATGATTACATGATTCTGAGAAGATCACAAAATATAGTACTCATATGATGCACTGCAAACATCTTGTATTCTGAAATGTAATTTGAATAAACAAATATGATGCATACAAAAAATAGAGACACATAAAAAGTGGAATAACAGGAGTGTATGCTCAGTAGAAGAGGAACAAAACAACTACTGCATGATATGATGGTATCTTGATACATTGGTCATGATATGCACCATATTTTTTTTTCATATTGCAAATACTTAAATTGATGACATCACCGTTCAGTGTGAAATCACTAGTGGCCATAATTATGACCTGCAGTGTGAAGTTGCTAGTGTCTGTAATCATAAGTTTTGGTGTGAAATCAGAAGTGTCTGTAATTGTGAATCCTGATATTTAGATATAGATATTTAAAGAATAGGTATTCCTTTACCAAAATTATAAATTTCATGATCCCAGGGTAGAGGCTTTAGTTCTAGGGTGGTGTTAAATTATCATAGTGATTATTGTCTGTTTCTTTAATTTTACCAATACTAAATGAAATTAATGAAAGGAGAAAGGGTCACTGCACTGGACCAAAATCGTGAATTTTGCAGCCCAAGGGTTCTGACTCTAGAATGGGTCCAAAATAGTCATATACTGTTGATATAACATGTATTGTATTCCATGAAATTCCAGTGAGTGATTGGTAAAATCATTAAAACAGCTAAAAATTGCAAAATTAAACCCAAATTGAATTTCTTGTGTAAAATGAAGCTTAAAAAAAGGTGTATAGAAATGGGACAAGGTTCATCCTGATTTTGGTTTTTCTAAGTATAACAGATTTTAGTTACTTTCCTATTAACTTCACTACTTTCAAACTTCATGCCCAAACAATTCTAATTGATGTGCAGATATGAAATTTTGGCGATTTAAAGTCTCCTGAATTCAGAAATATTATAATGTCCCATGTGAACATTCTGCTAGCATGGTTGATTTCCAACTGAGGGACATATTTCACTGATTTTATGTCTAAAAAATCAAAAAATTCCATCTTTCTGCCAACATTTGACTTAATCTTTGCAGATGTAATGAAAAACTTCAGTAAATTGAAACATGGGAATACTAGAGACCTTTGCAAAAAACCCTGTAAAATACAATTAAATTGTGTTTAATGTTGACTTTACAGTGATCATTGGCAAGATGCAAAAATAACAATTTTATGTTATATTTTTTCATAATTGTTTTCAGTTATGCCCCTGACTGTATATAGGGACTTTCAGGAGCATTTGTATTTTAAGAACACATCTTGTTTGATACTGTTGCTGAATATTAAAATTTAGCTTAGATATGCAGAACAGGAAACTAATTCAATTTCACAGACCTTGGGACTAGTGATACTTTAACTAATAAACAGGTTGGGACTAATGATACTTTTAACTAATAATCAGGCGATCGATAAAGCTTGTGGACCTCTTGTTTCATTATGTATTTTTGTCCAACTGATGATAGAGTTTCTTATTCTAAGTTCCCACTTTCATTTACTATTGTAAAGTTGTGTAGGTCTTTTTATCCACATTGTGATTGATGAAACGTATCATGAGGGGTCATTTTACATTGGTGTATTAGCCCACCTATACATGAAGGCATTAGAAGGTTGACAAACTGACCATTACACATTGTTACACTGTCCCAACTAACATGAAGGCATTGGATGGTTCACAAATTAATTATTACATACAGCTTTATGTTTGTATTACCACCCTGTATTAATTTTCCTGTTTATAGTGCATAACATTCAGTGGACAGAATTATTCTATGGAAGGGAGATTTGAAGTCCTTTCTTTTCCATTGGATTTATTTTAAAGTGAATTTTTAAGTGTGATTATCTTAGAATTTCCAGTGAAAAATCCTGAACAGAATTGATCATCTAGATCTGGTGTTTTTCTTTCATGGAGAGGAGCATGACTGTTTGTGGCTGTTTGCCGCTGTTAACAGAGGACCTCTCACGATTCTCCATATGACGAATTACACGAGGGAAGGTGCAGAGAAATTCATGCAAAGTGTGGCGAAATGGAGCAATAATGACGTAATACAACACAAAGTTCACAGAAAAGTTGATACACTGTAGCATGTTTGTGATGTACGACACAACAGCATAGTGAAACCCTTTTTCATTATTGAGGAGAAAGATAAATTTGGTGATTTCTGATGGGGCTACTAAGATGAAGAAGAAGATAATGATTGTGACGAGGGTGATGTTTATCCTTCGATGAGCAGATAAACAGGAAGTATCATCCCGACTATGAAGCAGACGCAGCTGTCGACTTTGTCGCAGGGCTCTGATTAATTGAATGTTACAGAAGAGCAGGATCGATAATGGAATGAAGTTTCCAAAAACAGCCCAGAGTAGTTTCTGAGTATATTGGAAAGAAGGACTTGTGAATAAGCCACTCAACTCAATGATAGTGTAGTCCTCTTCCATGCAGTCTACTGTTGTGTATTGCCACATTGATACAAGGTTAAATGCAAGGGAGATTAGAGCTACTACAAATATTCCTATGCTGGTGGCTTTGACAGAGATAAATTGTCTGGAGCGGAATGGATGACAGATGGCTAGATACCTCATCAGAGCAGTGAGCACAGTCAACATGGTACTACTGAAAATAAACATGCTGATAATTGCAGAACTGTACATAGTGTAATACAGCATGAAATTTCTTCGATGGAATATAATCTGGCCCGGAGTTTGAAATCCCACTGGAAAAGTTGTGATGCAAAACATCATGTCAGAGATAGCTAATGATACAAGACAAATTGTTGTACAATATTCCACTTCATCTAACATCCCTGTGTTCTTTTTCTTTGTGAAGATGATAACATTAAGAATGTTGCCCAGAATTCCAAGCGAGCACACAACAGGAATGATAATACTATAAAAGTGGTAGTGTAGTGCTTTCAGGATCTCAGTTTGTTCAGGAGTTAGGCTGGACATCACTGTGTTGTTAGCATTACCAGCATCTAACACGTCTAGTGCGGAACAATTCGATGTGGTCAGTGATGTTTCATTGGCCATTTCAGATTTGATTACAGACACCCAAACGGACGAATATCAGCAATGTAGTTGTTATATTCTGCTTGTAGACAGACACATGAACAGATGAATATTGACAGTCTGCTATAAACAGTCAACTGGATGAACAAATATTTCCCCAGAGAGATGATTTTTAGGATATAGATATGTAGGAAATTGGAATGTTTCTGAAATTAATTTCACACAGCTGAAATCTGTTTTTGTTGAATAAGAGAATTGGAATTGTTTGATGTTCCATCAACAATACCCTTCCTTTTGTTTTCAGTTCATTTATGTCAGAGAGGAGTTCATAAATGGATAGATGCCTTCAAGTTAGTTTAGATGTCTTGATAGAAGTAGATATTGTAGGCTGATTCTTAATTGATGATGTGACAATATTTCGTTGTTTTTAATCCAGGAGAATTTATCTTGTTTCTATCAGAGATTTGAATGTGAAAGTTTGTATTGCCACTAAGTATGATAGATGTAGAAGTTATTTTTGTTTCATCGTAAAAACTTCTTAATGGAGAATTTTAATGGAGACTTCAATGTTGCTCTCTCTCGCTACAGCTGTCAAAGGTAATCTGCAAAATCAATGAAGGACTTTGGTCTTCCTTTGATAATTCATGAATTATATAGACTAAAACACAATACTGTCACGTAATGAATTCACTAGGAGGTTGACATTAGTTTAAGATTGTATCAGAATATTTAATTTGCACACTTTATCTACAATGAAGGTTTACCTTTGGTTTGTGAATTAATCTTTCCCACAAGATCTGTATGCTGGATTCCTCATTAAGACTCACCTAATAACAAAAGAAGATATTTAATCAATGAATATCTCATACCTGTAGGTCAATCTTTCTTATTTAAAAAACAAATTGAGGGATTATGATGGAGAAAGATTTTGAACATAATTTTAACCATATTATAAAAAACTCTTGATACTTTTATAGATAATGGAACAGTTTTATGTGTATTTAAAAATCATCCGATTTGATTACATCTTGTACATTTCAATTTGTACTCATTAAGTATTGTATTACTAATGAACCTTTACAGAATGTGACCAATCACAATGGGAGCCCAGTTTTTAGAATAGGTAGGTGTCTCCATTAAATGTTTAGCATTATAACTGACAGCCATGGGTGTTTTCCGATGAAATCTAAAAAAAACCCAGGTCTCATTATGGTAGAAGTTGGAATACTAAGGATTAGAACCCTCACTACAGAAGGCATCTCTTCAGAAGTGTAAAATTCAACTGATCAAAATGTTACATTGTTTGTATCCCCATGAGACTGATAGGAAGTCTGGTTGCATTTTCACCACCATATAAAGGGAGTTTCCTTCACAGTGTATATTCTACTTGGAGTACAGGTGGCTCGAACTTCAATCTCTCAAAGTACCAGATCTTGAGAAGTGAAATCATGGTCCTGATTTTTTTCTTTATAGACCTAAGCAAATTTACTCTCAATCTCAAAGACTGACCTACAGGTATGAGATATTCAATCTCTGTGTTTGTTAAGGTGCAAAATTGGCCCTGTCTTCAAATTTCATCAAATTAAATATGTAAGATGCCAATGATATGCCATTGTCAGAACATATTAATTTTTCCAGGTAACAGAACATTTCTGACTGCATTATTTGGCATTAGTGTAGCTAACTGATTCATAATGATTTTTTCCCATACACAGTAGGCCTAATATACAGTGAATATTTTTAATTTACTATTAGGCCTAATGAGTCAATTTTTTAATCAACATTTGGGGTCAACTTTACAAACAAAATGAAGGCTGAAAGAGACTCTACAGCTCATTTTGCTCAAAAATTGTAAAATTTTCACAGAGCTTTCTCCAAATTTATTGAATAGTTGAATGTGTAAACTTTGCAAAAGTAAGACATTTCTAAAGTTGAAAATTCTCATTTAAATGCAAAAATTAATAGTTTTTGAAGGCCCTTTTTTAACAACGTTGAGACTTTCTCTTTCGGTTGTATGCACACGGACGGTAAACAATCTTATGAGAGGAAGTGTACAATGGCTAAACCCAAAATTTTGACAGATTATGCGAGTAAAGGGTTAAAATAGAATGATATACAACTCCTAGGCAAACTAGAATTTACATGGGGATATTACTATGACCCTCTAGCTATGAGACACACACGCAGGGCTTTAAAAGTAAGTGTTATTTTTATCAAAACACGTGGCATACTTTAAAAAAAAAACATTATTGGTTGATAAGGACATGAAAGGTTTTCTTTTATAATAATGACTTATAATTACTTAATTATAAGAATATTTAAATAAGTATTTTTACAACACGTGTGTTATCATACTGAATCACGTGATGTAAAATGTCCGAGTCAGAATGAAGAAACCATTGAATTCCGGATGATCTTAAAACGCAGTTGAGAGCAAATTAATACATTGTTCAAAATTGTCGGTATTGTTATGATTTTTATTGTATTATCTATACGTGTTTGAAAAAAGACTGGATTGAAATGTGGAAAATGAGCTGTAGTGCCTCTTTAATCAACAGTGTAATGTATAAAATTCTATAACTCTGGATCTTAATTCTTGAGTTTTTTTCTTTGATGATCTGCTTACTGATGAAGAAATGCACAGACGGGTAAGGTTATCCCAGTTATTTATTGTGAAACATTGAAAGGATCCACATTTTATCGATAGAATTATCACAGTGGATGAAACCTGGCTTCATTATTACGAACCAGTGTATGGAAAACTTCCAGATCACCACCTCCAAAGAAGGCAAAGTCCATCAAATCTTTGAGAAAAGTCATGATATTTATGGACAGACAAGGGATCATATTAAATCATGCTGTGCAAGAGAGGACTGTAAACTCAAAATACTATTCCAAGGTGGTTCGCTGTGATTTGCTAAGGGATCACATTGAAAATATTATTTATCATCATGACAATGCCCCTGCTTATACTTTGGTTGAAACAGATTTAGAACTTGGAGTCGATCGAGTTTCAGAGACTCCAACATCCACCCTACTCTCCAGACTTAGCACCAGCTCGAGGGGACAAAAATTTGAATCGGAAGGAGAAATTAGAAGAGCAGTGAGAAATTTTAATTTGTCTCTAAATCAGGAATGGTTTGAATGTGTGTTTGACAAGTGGGTAAAACGCCATGAAAAATGCATCGCGCACAGAGGCTAGTACTTTGTAAAAGAAAACTGATAACGTCACAGGAAATGTTTTTGATGTTTGAATTTGTGCACAGACATCTATGGGTATATATTCTGTATTTATGTCCTATATCATAATGAAAGGAGATATTTTGATGAAATTTTGTACATAGATGCACAAAATGGTGCTTTTAACTAACAAAAGAAAATAAATATTTTTTCTAACAAATAACTGAGTTATTAACATTGTCTACGACCTTTTGGGACAACCCTTGTATTTATAAAGTGTTGGCTGTTTTGTAAAATATCGACAAACTCGACAATATGTGTATAGGCACATCTACTATAGAAAAACCATAATATTTTGGACCATAAGCTGGCATCGTAATAAAATATATAGCTTTAAATTTTGAAAATTTCAAAAAAGTCTCTCTTTGTTTATGTGTACTTGAATTTGTCTGTCTTGAATTTCATCTTTATAGTAGATGCCATATTGTTAGATAATATTGGTTCTCATTCGAAGGTTAAAATGCACTTCATGAACTTTACAGTCATTAAAAATATTTGATATAAGCACACTGTACAAACAATATTAAAAGTATGGTCAATGACATGACTTCAAAATTATTATCTATTTATACCCTCCCCCCTCTTTGAAAAATGATTCTATCAGCTGTTTGAATAGGATAATAATTGGATAATATACATATATAGATCCATATATTCATCAAGTCAGAGATAATATCTGCATTATATTTGAAGTCAATTTATAACTCTTGATTATTAACTAAGTAGTTAAACTATCTAAACATTGTTAAATCAGTTTAATTCATAAACCAAGAGAAGACTTGGGACATTTTAATGCATTCATTACATTAAAAAAAATCTTCTATATATTTAATTCAGTATTAATTCTAGTGTTTCTGTTATTTGAGATTTTCATTTGTTTATTTATGCAACATATCGAATGATCTAGCAAATGGATACAAAATCTTTTAGTCTGTACTGTACGTTGTCAATGTAAACAATGTTCAATACTATTTTTAGATGTTGCATATTAAAAATGCTGGATTAAGCTATATAACCTTATATCGCGTATTTATGATTTTATCAGTGAGAATCACATTTCATTTTTACATATTTATAGTTATACATATTATGAAACATTATTTCGGTGTACAACTGTGCATCATAGGCCTACCACATTTGATTTGATGCGATCGCTACCTGCATTTCAATAATTCAATAGACTGATATAATTTCAAAATGCAATTATCAATGTATTATATCATTTTGGTTGCTAAAACAATCATAAGTACCTAAAGTTGTAATTAATTTTCTTATATCACCGTACATCACGTCATACGACATTGCAATCCGCTTGCAAACGACGAAACGTCAAAGGCAGATGATTGATGGTTTGGCCTACATTTTTTTTTTTAAAAAAAAAAAAAAATAAAAATGAAATTGGCCACAACCAAGGGCTAGAATGAAAACCTGCATAGATCACTTCTTTTAAAGATAATTTATCTCTAATTTATTGCTTTTTGTGGCCCATGCATGTGATCACATCAGATTTTCTACTGAAAGATGGAGAAAGGAGAAAATGAAGAAAATCGCTAATTTTCTGGATTCTGGATAGGTTTGAATAGTATTCACCACCATATGAGACCTAAATCCGCTGATATACATGCATATATAAATACTTGGGATCATCGTTATTATGAATATCCATGATTTGTATTGATATTCATTCTTCAGTTTTAAAGTATTTTACAGGGCCTTGTTATGTTAACAAATGTACCTAGCTCTTTGGGTTGCATAACACTTATTTCATTGTTTATCTCTCTTGATCTCTTGAAGTGATGGTAGCTTATACCCACCAACACCCATTATTTCCTCTAGGACCTTACATGGATAATGGTTAACACCTGGGGCTAGCTCAGCTGTGGTAATTAGGTGTTTGTATAGGGGACACAAAGACTGGTTCCTTGTGGGGGTAGATAGTCAGTTGTTTAATTGATGGATTTTAGGAGGGGTAGCTGAATTTTAATCAGTAAATAGGTATAAATAGAAAGGGGGGGGGGTCTCTCTCTCTCTGTCTATCTATTTATCTATCTTTATATAAACGAGGTGTGCAATGACATTTTGACCCCTTCCTTGATTCGGGGCCAGTTTTATTGTTAAATTTGCTGAAACAAACCTATTCTCTGGCATGATTAAAATTCAAAATGATTTTCCTTCTCATCTGTTGCTTCAAATGTCTAAAGTCTCTCACAATAATCTGACAGTGGACATAATTTAACAATATTTAGAACATTCCCACCAAGGCCTGACCACCAAGCCTTGACATCACGACATTGCATCCCTGCACCCAATGATATTATAGATGGAAAACCAAAACTAGTCCATTTAATATATTTCATTAATTCAGAATCAAAACAAACAATACACTACAACATGAACTGCACTATCAAGATATGATGGTTCATTAAGAATAAAGGTTTTAATCAGTTCTATCAGTTCTAACCTGCTAATTGCACTGTGATGTTAAAACATATGATATTACAATTTGAGATTGCTTGTTGTTTTGGTGTATTTGCATATGGATGATCAAAATGTATTTTTTAACTTCTTGCAAAATGATTTGCATTTGATCTGCATATTCATTTAATTTGGGAAACATGATTCAGTCAATGTACTCAGTGCATTGTGACACTAAATCTCCTCCTCCTGTGGTACTTTCAAAACTATCTACATGTTTTTTGATGAAGTACTGCAGTCACTTTATTTTTATTGATAGAAACTCATGAAGTTGATCCTCTATTTAGTCATTTTACTGTTTTCTGTACAAGGATGTTGCAATAATGTTGCAGTTTTCATTTAGAACAGCCAAGGATACCAATAGTTAAGCAAAATGACAGTGCCCATTCAGCTCACTGAATAAGTGATAGTTTGTAAAGATTATCTCTTCTTTTTACAATTTGGTCTTTTTCCTTCCACATGCATGTTATCTCTGCATACAGGCCTTCAGCCCATCCAAGCTTTTGCTGGGTATTATAATTTTTCTGTTGCTATACAGATGGAGAAAGCAGGGTGGGGAAGATGGTGATGGTACATGGTTTATGTGATGCTGCAATGGAGCTAGGTGCTCCTAGAAGGGAATCATTAATGAACTGTTTCAGTAGATAATAAAAACGGAAAGGGGGGGGGGGGGTGTCTCTTACTGTATAATGTGCGAAAACATTAGTCAAGGATATTGTTTTTCTTAGGACATCAGTGGATAATCAATGTTTATAGTAAAGTATCTACTTGAACTGATTGGCAAGTTTGTTATCAAGGGCCTAGTATTGCGAAATAATGAAGATGAAACTTAATGATAATAGTATATATAAGACATTTGATAGATTTATTGGAACCATTTCCTACCCATTAAGATATGATAACAAAATCAATGTGCTTCCTTATGATGCAGTGATGAGAAGTGTTTAGTATGTAGAAGTATATCCAAATGCATGTATTCTATGTAGAAATGTATCCAGACATTTCTTCAGTGGTAATTTCTAAGTGTGAATGAAATCAATCTTACCATTGTAATTACCCCCAATTACCAGGTGAATGACTGTTAAAGCACATAGTATAATTTACCGTTAGTCTTTCCTTGCAGTTGTGGATGTCCGTGTTTTTTTATATTCCTTTAATTCAGGCTTGCTGTATGATAATCAATGCCATTAATTCTCTGACTATAGTTTAAATATCGGAGTACAATTAGAATTGTGGGTCTGAAGAATTGTCTTGTTTGATGAATGACCTTCAAGGCATGACGAAATGGCCAAATGACAGTATGAGATGAACAGCCAGCTGTACAATAAAAAGTGATTCACTGTTTGAATTTCAAAACCTCAGTAGCCCTTAACTATTTTTAAAAAAGCAAGCAGTGATTACGGGATAGTAAGGTTTCTGTTGTCTGTCTGGAATGTGTCAACATTTGATCGCAGTGAAATTTTAGGCAAATGAGTGCCCATGCAAGTAGTAGGTCTTGGGTTTACAGACTTTTTTTTCACTCATTAACCCCACCTAAAAATTTGACAAATATATCTTGACAATATATACCTACTGTGTTAAAATTGTTTTTCATTGAACAGCACAGTTTTTTAATAATGACGTCTTAAACATACCCTTGTTTTAACAGTAGCGAAACTGTTTTCCATTGAATTATATAGAAAATGATAGTGATTGACTTTAGTCATTGCATAATTCAATGTAAAATAAATAGAATTTGGTGCTGTAGATCTTGATGATATTGATATTGGGGTAATTTATGGAAAAATGTCAAAGTTTGATAAAAATCATCAAAAGAGCAGTTTCCAACAAATAATGTTACGGATATATGCAACATCATTCAACAATGTTATTCATTTACTTTTCATGCACAACTTCAAAAAGAACTAAAAAAAAAAAAATGTTATTGACTTTTTGTATTGAAGGAGAAATCAAGTATGTATGGACAACATAATCCATTATTTACAATAAATAGTTTCGCCAGAATTTGTCAAAAATTCTGAATATACAGATGCTTGAACATTTATTGTGCTATACATCTTAATTATGTTGTGCAGCTAATGATAGAAATTCTTCTTTTGTGATCGCCTGATCACAGTGACAATGAATAAAACAATATAATGGTAACTACCATAATTTGCCAAATATAGTATGCATTTATGTATAATACACAAGAACCCCCCACCCTCCACCCCCACCACCCTTCCCCTTTTTGGGCCTGAAAATTGGGGGGAAAACACACTTTGTGTGTAAATTTGGACCAAATGATTATCTTTATAATTTACAGTAATTTTTACTGAATATTTTTGTGGAAATAATGAATTTTAAACAAAGAATATGAATTTGTAAACTGTGCAGCAATGCTTTTGAGATAATGGTCCTCATGACTTATATTCACTGAATATTTTCTGTGAAATACAAGGGTAATTATCCTGTTAATTTCAGCAAAGCACAAGATATTTGTGGCATTAAAGCTGTGTAATTGAATGTTTTAAACAGACTTAATATATCATTTATTGAAAATGAAAATCAATTAAACAGTAAATGTTATGAAAGTAAAACCAAAATATTAAACACATTAAATTTGTTGTAATCAACTTTTCTGAACATACTCTCTCTCTCTCTCTCTCTCTCTCTCTCTCTCTCTCTCTCTCTCTCTCTCTCTCTCTCTCTCTCTCTCTCTCTCTCATAATCTCTCTCTCTCTCTCTCTCTCTCTCTCTCTCTCTCTCTCTCTCTCTCTCACACACACACACACACACACACACACACACACACACACACACACACACACACACACACACACACACACACACACACACACATGCATTTTCTAAGTGGCCGTCCCTGTGCATTTTTTCCCATGTGTTTTTGCAAATGTTTCAAAAGACATTTCCAGCAAGATGCATTGAAAATTTGCTTTATGGCACATTCCTACCCAATACATCAATTTTTCAGTGTTGACCGATCTCCATGAATTTGTATGATGAGTTAGTTGAGGATGGGGATTAAAATTATAAACTCGCCATTTTCAAATTGCCACCGAAAACATGTTATATCCCTCCCCAAGTTGTCCAGTGCTAGACTTTTTCTTTTTTTAGAAAAGGGATAAAATGTATTTGCCAAAATTTTTCATTGAAAATGAAAGGAAAAACCTGATCCACCTTGATATAATGTAATTACTGTTGTTAATATCTATATGATATTGGTACAGCATTCATTACTAATATTTATATATGATGTTGATAAAACAGTCGTCATCGCAAGCCATGGCTGAAATGTACGCACCACTCGCTTTTCAAAAAGAAAGCAGAGCGTACATTTCATCCATAACTTGTGTTGATGTAAAACTTTATCAGACAACTGTCACATCACAATCAGATATGCACATAAAAAGATGTTGAGTCATAGTATTTGCATACCCGAAAATGGTAATGTAAGCAAACCCATGACCTATGTTAAATCTTTGATTGATTTTATGTTCTGTTGAAGAAATGACCACTACTGCTAGAAATAGATTAATTTGTGAAAGTATTTCAAAATGCTGCTAAGTGATCCTCCAACAGTTTTGCATGAATTTAAGGAAACTTGATACAAGTGATATAGAGACATGCTAGAAACTTTTCTTGATTAGAAAAATAGTTGAGTAACTGGCTACTTAAGTTTTATTTAATTTGACAACCCTTTGAAGGAGAAATGTACTGTTTTTGTCAGTTTTAGAATTATTATTATGTCCCTGAACACATAGCATCGGGGGATATTCTCCTTTCTCCATTTCTTATTTCTTCTTCTTTCATTATTATTCTTTTCTTATTCCTATTCTTTCTGCACAATTTTTTGAAAGTGCTTCAACAGATCAAACATTGTGGATTGATAGGAGTCATGAGGAGGTAGTGCAATCAGTTTTCAATAGGAGTCATTAAAGTGTTCTTTTCCAGACCACTGGGTGAGATCAAGTTCCTTAAGATCATGGCCCCAGGAGGTAGGGTAGGGCCACAGTATCAAAGTATTAAAATGTCTATGGCAGTGGGGCTTTGGGGTCATTTGAGTGTCCACAATTCATTTCTAGCATCAGTATTTCTTTCCATTCCATTTTTGAATGTTTGAATCCTTTGACTTTAAGACTTCAAACTTGGAACAGAAAGATGTGGTATTAAGGAAGGCAGCACAGCACCATATTTTTTTTACCGTGACCCATTTGTAAAGTCAAGGTCAGTCTTTTAGATTTGGTCCAAGCCTTAACTTGAGAACCATTTGACATTAGGACTTTGATCTTGAAATACTATAAGAGGACATTAAGGCAAAGTGCACTGTACCAAAATGTTTGACCTTGACCCATTTCTTCATTCAAGGTTGAAAAAAAAGCAATTCAATCAAAACTTGAAAACTTTTAAGTTGAAACCCATCAATGAGGTTAAGTTGAGATGCTTTACATTATATATATTTTTTTTACCTTGACACATTTCTTCAAGGTCAAATCACAAAAATACCAAAAAGCAGTTGAATGAGTAACAGATATGTTCATTTATAAGTAAAATAACTTCCTTACCCTTAAACATCAAGACATCCTACTTAGGAATACAATTATAAATGCAGTTGTACGATGTTGATATGAAATGGATGACATGAACAAGACATTTACAATGGCCCAAGATATTGTGTGCATCATACTATTGCAGTGATTATTAAAAACCCAAACTTTGAAGGGGAGGCATTTGTTTTTGTTTTTGCCTTTTTTTAAAGGGGGGGGGGGGTTCTGAAAAAAAAAATACTTGCTGCTTTCATACATGCCAACTTTTAAAAATCCCCATGGGGCAACCCTTTTCAAAAGCACTAAGTTTGTAACATTTGGTTGGAGAAAATAAATATTTGTCTTTTAAAAGAAAATATCATTGTACATGAATCATACGAGGGACATTGTTTAAGTTCGTAGAGTAGGGCGGTCTTTTTAAAACCGCTTGAAATATCAAAATTTTATTTATCTAAGACCTACGAAATATGCCCCATCTGCCTCAACACAGATTTTACATCGATCTACCCATTTCCGGAATGCTGCGTGGTACTCCTCTTTAGGTATATGTTGCAGACACTGGTAGACCGCACTGCCTATACGACAACAGGATTCAAAACAGTGCTCTGCTAGCATTTTCGTTAGTCTTGGGAACAACCAAAAGTCACGGGGACAGGTCAGGGCTGTATGGGGGATGATCTAAGACATTGAGCCCAGATTCTTTCAGATATTCCTGTACTGTAGTGGATTTATGGGCTGGTGTGTTATCATGGAGTAATTTGATGCCGCGGACACCGGTGCGCGGTCTGCGTTTCTGATAGAAATCAACAAGTTGAGTAAGAACATTTTCTCTGTAAAACTTTCCAGTGACAGAACTACCAATCGGGACTGGAATTTGAAGGACTGGACCTTTCGAATCAAAGAATATCGCATACAACATGCGATTTGATGTTTTGCAACGGCGCGCAATGACAGGTCTGTCGCCCTCAGATGAAACCCAAACCTTATTTTTAGCCTTAGAATCAGGTTGAAAATGATAGATCCAGGTTCCATCACCTGTAACTATCTCTTTCAAATGACGTGGGTCACATTTATTATATTTTTTTATAACTTGCGATGCAAGTCTAACCCGACTTTGTTTCTGCTCATCAGTGAGCAAATGGGGCACCCAGCGCGCGTAGATCTTACGTAGTCCAAGTCGTTCATGTAAGATCTTCAAAACACTTGACGAATGAATGCCATTTAATTCTTCTATCTCTTGCACATTATAACATTCCTCTTCCTCAATTAACGTTTTCACAGTAGCAACATTCTTTTTCGTCAAAACGGAAACGGGTCTACCCTCTCGAGGGTCATTTTCAATTGACTCCCGACCATCATTAAAACGACGTACCCGCTTGCAAACTGTAGCATATTTTAAAGCACCATTCCCATAAACCTTTTGCAAATCAGCATGAATTTCTGTTGACGGAAACCCGAGGTGTGCTCAAATCTAACAATATACCCTTTCAGAGATTTTTTCATCCATATTGAACTCTATAGTGTATAAAACAATGTGTTGAAAATACCCAGCGCAGCGCGCACATGGACCTTGTACGTCACATACCGTGATACCGTTGGAGAGAGGAATTATTACGCAAGTTCTGTGTAAAAATTCGTGCAACTTCATAATTGCGTTAAAAAGTTGTAGACATACTCTACGAACTTAAAAAGTGTCCCTCATATATTAACAAAACATCAAGTGTGTTTTATTCTCCATTAACTTAAACTTCAATAAAACTAAAAAAAACCACACACACTTTGAAAGATATGCACAAATATTTTATTGAAATCATTGCCTATTCAACTAAATGTTTATAAAGATAAACTATTACATACCCCACCCCCCAAAAAATGAAAATATATAAAAAAAATATTTTACATACATACATTTATTTTTTTTTTTTTCTACTCAAAAAGTTTTATCCTTTTACACCATAACATGACTGGACTAGATATCAAAATTTAAATAGTCTGCTGTCTGTAAGCATGGACTGGTGGAACAATCTGCAACCAGAAATGGAGTGTTTTGCTATGCCACAAAGTTCATGAACAAAACCATGACCTTTGAAATAATTACATGGAAAAAAAATCATCAAAACATTCAATTGTAGATTAAGGCTACTTGTTTATAGGCATTTCAAATTCAACATTAAAACTCTACTGACTGAAGAGCGATTTTGTATCACAATAATATTTTAATTAATAATTTAATAGTAACTGAAAAAATATATTTGGCATACCTATTGCATATCTTGGATGCCATCACCCATCCCGAAAATCAGGAATGTACAAATACTCTCATCTTTGTATTTCACATTTGTGTAAAGAATATGCCAATTTGAAATCCTGTTCCAGATTAATTACTATCAAAACCTGCTCCTCATTGTACAATAAACACCCCTATACAGGTAGGCCAGGTAAATCACACCATCCTGTTACCATGCATCAAAGGTAAACATGACAGAGCAGTGGCTGACTTTGTGCTCCGTTTTCTGATTGGCTAGCCAGAAAGAAATGGTGCTGAATTTCAAAGTTAGGTTGGAAATTCTGGAAGCTTCTTTCCTGATTGGGAAAGCAGTAATGCTTAAAATCAGAAAAATTCCGCCTAAATCGGGAAAGTTGGCATATGTGTAGTTTTTAAGGGTCTTAAGCTTATATTGGTGAAATGTGGCCTGGGTTGGGTGTAGAAATGCACAAGTTTGTGAGACATATGTTGATCATCATAACTTTAATGTACAAAAGCAAGTTACTTAGAATTCATGGTGTAAAATATAACAATTACAATAAAATTTCCCCATGGGGATCCGGGTTGTTAGAATACATCCTCAGTACCCCTTGCTTGTCGTAAAAGTCGACTAAATGATGAGACCGCAAAAGCAGAGGTCCTGTGTCACAGCAGGTGTGGCACGATAAAGATCTTTCCCTGCTCAAAGGCCCTGAGCGCCGAGCATAGGCCTAAATTTTGCAGCCCTTCACTGGCAATGGTGATGTCTCCATATGAGTGAAAAATTCTTGAGCGGGATGCTAAACTATATATAATCAATCAATCAATAAAATTCAATACTGAGGCAGTAATTACAGTTGACAGTAAATTACTCTTTTACAGTGTATATACGCTGGTGTCAATGTAATTGTGTAACTGTCATTTAGATAATATATGTATGAAGAACTGGTGTTATGAATTATTGAGGATGGATTTAATTTTGTCATAAGGTGTCCTTACTCTATGAAATTTGATATAAATAGGCACTTTGTACACTCTCTATGAATTTAATAAAGAAATATTGCCTCTCAAATGCTTTGCCTTTATAAGTTAGCATTGTAAATTGTTGGTTTTTTTTTTAGCAAAAGTAATATCGTTATGCTGACAAAAATGATTTATAAAGTACAGTTTCACACAATCTCAAGTTGCATATGTTAGAACATAGTGAGATACTGAATTTATGTCCTTGTGTATATGATTAGTCACATTAAAGTGTACTTATCAGTGCAACAGGTATTCAAAAGTGAATATCTAATGCCTTAATTTTATCTTTTATTCAAATTTTGTAGTTTTGGCATACAGCAAAACAGAACAATTATACTGCAATGAGAAAAAGGTCTTGTATTTAGTATGTTTAATTAGATCAAGCAAAGGAAACAAAAAATTTGAAATGTTAAAAAATAGAAGAAATATTACATCATATCTCAAAATGAATACATGTAAATTGCATGGTCTTAAGAAATATATCTAGAAGTATTTGTAGGCATAATGTAATATTCATGAATGCTCAACTTATATGGAAAAATTCAGTGCTATTGCATTTTATTAAACATGTTTTCATCCCACAAATGCTTCTGAATTAAGTTGTGAGAAGAATCATTGTTTGCTTGCTCTGGGTTATTTCTGGTTGTATGTACCAGTACTTTTAACCAGGTAAATTGCTCCTTCGTGTTGTTACTCTACTACTGGCTGATTAGGCAAAGGATTGGTAATGATGTGCACTTTCCGATGTCAATTAAAGCAATGCGAGCTAATATGTTTAGGAAATGTATTACCTAAGATACCTTTGCTGTACTGAAAATGAGAGAAATAGTCAGCCCTTTTTAAAACATTAATTTTGTTGTTCTGTTCGTTCATATTGAACTCTGTAAACTGTCGAAATCTCATCATGCAAGCCAATGCTCTTGATCACTTGCCTATTTCCTATAGGTTAACCCTTTTTACACAGTTTAAGAATTATTTATGATATATTGCAATAGAGTTTATTATTGCTGTGAAAAATAATTAAAGAGCCCCATGGATTCCATATCTCACCCAAATTACTTGAATAAGGTCACTCTTCATTTCTCATTGGTGCTGCTAAGATTTAACATCTCTACCTGAGTGGTTGCAATTTAACCCCACTATTGGGCCAAATGGTATGATTGGACAAGCTAATTTTATTAACACTGAATAAAGATGCTTGCAAATCATTTTTACAGATTTTAATGTATAAGCAACTCTTATATTGATGATTGTGACTTTCAAGTTTTGCAGACATGATAAATTATGAGCAAAAAAGTCTCATAACAAAAATATATTTCACCCCATTTCATTGCTATTTTGAAAACATTTTGTATTTGAAATTGCTGAATATCTATAATTTTATCGATTTATTGTGTCGGAATTAGCATTAGCATTTGTGGATATGATGAAGTTTTTGTTTCAGTTATAACTTCTAAGTGTGTCACAGTGTATTTAGCTCACCTGAGCTTTTCTTGTAACTTTTTGTTTGGTTTCTCTGTCCATCTGTAAACTTTTTAATATTTTCAACTTCTTCAGAACTACAGGGCTAATTTCAGTCAAACTTGCCACAAAGCATACTTTGGTAAAGAGAATTCAAATTTGCTAGAATGAAGTGTCAATATCGTTTTTAGGTCACCCGAGAAACTCAGGTCAGCCCCTATTGTTGTGTGTTAATAATTGAACATTTTTTCACTACCATAATGCTAACTTTTATGATCCCAGGGGTAGGGGAATTGGTATTAGGGTTAGGCCAAACTGGTCAGTGGTTTAAAAAAAATGTGTTAAATAACAATTGAATATTTTCAACTTATTCTTGATAACGACCCTTTGAATACTTTTGAAAGTTGGTGTGACACATCTTTGAGACAAGGGTAATTTCAAAACTCCTGCACCCCTGGGGCCTTAGGGGTGATGTAAAACCTGCCAAAAATTGATTTTCGAAAATCATCTCTATAACAACATGTGTAAGAAAAACTATAATTTCTCCATTGTCAACTTCCCATATCTATGTAGCAATATTCCATTATCACCTGCATATGGCATTTATATCTCTCAACAATACATAAAAATCACAGTGCCTCTCACCTCTGATCGGCGCGGGTTCAATTTTCGCTTTCGTCGATATATTTGAGAAAGTTTGCCAGTTTACTTTTGGAAGGTCAGTGGTCACTTCCTGGGTACGTTTGTATCTGGGTTCTCTCCTCCACATACAAAAACTTTACACCACCAGATAACAGAAAAATTGTTGAGTGTGGCGTAAAAAAACAATCAATCAACAATACTTAGTAATGCAGAGCAGGAAGTGGTCTATCAAAATTGTAAATTTCATGATTCTTGGGATAGTGTTACTGACTCCATGGCAGGGCCAAACATGATTTATATAGTGTATATGTGTAAAACATTTAAATAATATCTACTATCCTCGTGGGGATCCGGGTTGTTAGAATAGATCCTCAGCACCCCTTGCTTGTCGTAAGAGGCAACTAAATGGGGCGGTCCTTCGGATGAGACCACAAAAACCGAGGTCCCGTGTCACAGCAGGTGTGGCAGGTAAAAGACCCCTCCCTGCTCAAAGGCCATAAGCACCGAGCATAGGCCTAAATTTGCAGCCCTTCACCGGCAATGGTGACGTCTCCATATGAGTGAAAGATTCTCGAGCAGGACGTTAAACAATATTTAATTAATCAATATCTACTACAATACTATTGGTGCTAAATTAAAAGTAAATAAATATTTAGAAGGAGTAGACAGTCTTTCAACATAATGTTAAAGGGGCATGAACATAATTTGAGCTGAAAAATTTTATATTTTCATTTTTAATGTTTACAATGTTTAACAAGGTTGTTTCTGATGCTTAGCAAAAATAATAATGTCAGTTATCAAGTTACACTAGAGATAGAGCTTCCATTTCTTTTTTATGTAAACAAGGCTTATGCCATGGGTTTTGTTATACAGGTTAAATATACATATACTAATTAAATGATTTATATGCTTCAAACTTCCACTTTTCCTTCTTCTGTAATTGAATAGGGATTGTATTTGAGAGATCATAAATATTAGTACAGAGAACTCCATATTGAGGCTGATATGGAAATTTAGAGTCCCTGTATGGGCTATGATAGTCAGGTGACCATTAAGGCCCATGGGCCTCTTGTTTGTATGCATTGTAGTTTGTAAGTAAAAGAAAGCTTCAAAATATGAAAATATATTCTTTTCTTGCCATCTTACAATCTTCAGAAATTTTTTTTATGAGGACACTGTAAAGTTTCAAATATATACCAATGAAAATCATTCAGTAGTATGCCCTTCATGATTGGCATCCACAAAACACTGCACACTCTTTTTGTATTTCATGAACGAATGGATAATAAATGAAATTAATTGAAAGAAATGCAGTACAAGGTAACAACTCCAATGATTATTACGTTTTGTGATGTTCATTCGCTGAATTTATTTCTAGAGATTATACAACTCCAAGACTAATATTAACAATAACTTCAATCCCAAATTAAGTACATATTGAATTAATTTTGGAAGTTATTTTAAAAATGTATTAACATAAATCCTGCAGAAAGAAAATGAAAATGTTAATACTGCAGAAATGCATGTACAATTTGAAATCCTTTATCAGAACAAACAGTGCTCTTGCACAGCCTGTAAAAATTACTAACTCAATCGCTGATGGTTGACTTATCACCCTCTGCCTGATTTTTATATGGAACTGTACTTGAAGGTTTATAATACTCATTAATTACAGTATTGGAGTTGTAGCCTAAGTAACACCTCAGATAATATGAGAGTGGAATTTTGTCATGTCAAATTTTGGACTTAAGGTGGCTCATCGCACTAAAATTTTATTTAATGGCTCATTAAAATACCTCTAATATAATAAAATATGATTTGTCCATTGAGCTAGTGCTACAAGCTCTCAGTAATTTTATATGAATTTTTTGTGAATTTTCTCCAGAATGAGAAAAATAGTGCTTGTTTGCGAATAAGAGATTTTAAAATCCAAATTTCGCTCTGATTGATGAATGATATAAATACATAGTAAAATGTCTAAAAGATTCAGATAGACATTCTAATTTTTTAAATAATAAAACTTTTCACATAAATACTATATACCAAATTTGGCCTGCTCTGGAATCAGAACCTCAACCTGGAGGATCATGAAATTTACAAATTTTATTGAGGTCTTCCTGTTCTACATCACTTATCTTCAAAACTTTTCATCAGAAATTGATGTAATTTGTCACAAATGTTCATTGAGACAAGGACTTAAGGACCAAGGTCTCTCAAGGTCATTTTGGAAAGTTAAAGGTCACTCAGAACATGTACTTTATATAAGGAAAAGTTCCTTATTTCAACAGTTTTTCAACAGCTGTTGATCAAATATCACACAAAGAAGTAACATGCAAATGGCTTACAGACAAAGGTCTTTCAAGGTCATTTTAGAAAGGTCAAGGTCATTACCAACATATAGTTTTTGAATGGAAAAAGTTCCTTCAGTTGTTGAACAGGAATCGATCTCTTGTCCCACAAATATGTAACCAGCAAATAACTTTCAGACAAAGATCACTCAAGGTCATTTTCCAAAAGTCAAGTTTACTTAGAACATAGACCTTGTGTATGAAAACAACCTTCATTTCACAATATTTCAATTGTTATTGATCTTTTGGACCAAGGTCTCTCAAAGTCCTTTTGGAAAGGTCATGGTCGCTCAGAACATATACCATACACAAGGAAAAAGTTTCATATTTCAACAGTTATTGAACAAGTATTAATGATACATTACTGAAATAAGTGATAGGCAAATGACTTTCAGACATAGGTCAATTAAAGTCATTTTGTAAGGGCCAAGATCCTCAACGTGTACGTTTTATACAGAAAAACCCTTCATTTCAACAGTACTTCAACAGTAATTGATATTGTACAAGTCATTTGTCATATTCTTGTTAACCCTTTCACTGATTACTTTCCTTCATATGAATAACACTAAGACAATGGATTTCCTGAAGATATGTCATGAAAATGTATATGTTATATTTAAAATGTCATAATGTTTTCATGAAATAAGGTATGGTATTGAAATTGGGTATGCTGATAGAAAACATGTTCATGTGTATTAACTCATCATGTTCATACTGTTAGCAAGGTCATCACAGATTAATTTGCAGGTAAATCAGGTTGACAAAGCAGTAAACATGTAAAATCTGAATTTTAAAAATAGATCTTTTCAAACTTCAATAATGCAAAGGATTTTTTCAACAAACAGTAATGTCTATGCATTTTTATCTGTCCAGTCACTTGTTTCAAAGTGTCTTTGAAAAACATGGTAAAAGTTCATCATCACGATTTTTTCGATTATATTCACCTTCGCTCCAAAGAGTTGCTATGATAGTTTCGATTGGTTAAATGATTGAACATGTAGGTGGCGTATTACTTCCAAGAAATGATAATGAGAGCTAGATTTACAGAAAATGATAAATATTTCCCAAAAATATATAATGGTACTTTACATATGGCATGTCTAGACAAAATTATTCCCATAGTATAGATTTGGTGCTACAAACACATCAAGTATATAAAGCATGATATGCACATATAAAGTGAACATGTAGTAGACAAAAATAATAGGGAAAGCGAAATTTACATGAAACATATTAAATTCAAGTAAATGAAAGTGAATGTGCATAAGGAATACAAAATAGGTGAAATAATAGTGAAAGTGAAAATTACTGAAGCACATTCAATTCTAGGAGATGAAAGTGAAAGTACATACAGTCACAAAACACACTTGTAAATTCATAATAATTAAAAAAGCTTTAATCCTACAATAATTGAAAAACCTTTAATTATACATTAATTTCCTCCTTGTGGGTTCATTTCCTCCTTGTGGGTAACAGTATATAACACAGGACACCAGTTTGGGCAAAACCATGATTTTATTATATTTGTTACATAAGGCATACAATGTTGCAATAAGTGTGATCATGGTAAAACCATAGTTATTGTACAAAGTATACAATATCGCACTAAGGGTAATCATGGTTAACCCAATGCCCAAACTGGAGAAGTAGGAAGTAGGTGTAATAAGTTACAATTTAAAAAAAAGAAAAAGATTTTAGGACAAATATGTCTTCATAAGTTGTAACATACAGGGTCAAAATCATGCATAAACAAAATATTCCTATTCTCCTGAAGCAACAAATTAAGTACTTATGGTATCAATATACACTATCATGCACATACACACACCTACAGGTACAGCTCTTGGCAATAAGTAACTAATATGGGAGTAGGCGTTGAAGTTCCGACCCCAACAAAACCTTTAATCATACATCTTTGAGATCAGCATTACTATTAACAAGTTTCCAAATCACATAAAATCTCTCTTGAAGTGAGATTTTGCCTTATAATTGGTGGGAAATTTCAAACTGTGCTACATATAGTATACCGGAAACTGTTGTGTTGGAGTTGTATAACATGATCCTGGTTTACCAGGAACTTTCGGTGAAAAGGGTTAATGATCAGTAATCTGTTAATAATCTTTCACACACAAAAAATAGATTTGCTTAAGATTCTTTTATGTATTGTTCGAAAATTAGAAGAAATTTACAATTGATTACTGAATCAGAAAAATCTTTTCGATTGATAATCGAACATAATCGAGATTATACCGAACTTTATAAATAACAATACTTTACACATAGTATTTAAGCATGATATTAAAAAAGCAATAAAAAGAAATGTGTGTAAATTTTAAACAATCTAATTGAAAATGTCCCTAGAAAGTTGTGTTCCTTCAGACAGTTGATAGAAAAAACTATCCTGAAATAGACTATTAAAACTCTTTAAAGTTGAGAAGGCATGAAATTAAATGGTAGCCATTTGCAACAGCTTCGAAAATAACCAACTTTATTTATGTACTGTGGGATTTACACTATGTAAAAATAAGAAATGCAAGTCTCATAGTTTTAGGGAGTTAATATAGGATGTCTAAGGTGAAAACATGAAATGGGCAAGAAATTCATTTTAACCTACTCTAATCGCAACAAGGAGCCAAATTCGGGCAAGATTTCCCTAATCACATTGTGTACCAGTGGGACACTGGTCTGAGATTTGGAAGAGGTGGTCAGTCCAAATATTCAACCTCAATGAATCTCACTGACATTAGGAAATGGATAAATTTTTGCATCATCCATTGTACACCAAGTAAATTTAGAACTATCGCCCATTCTGGAATTTAAAAAAAATACAAAGATTAAAACCGGCATGATATATGTTGATCAATTGGATTTCAGCTATCAGTTGTTGCCATCAGCAGCATTCTCGTGATGATTTTTTGATGGTCGGCCACTATTGCTAAATCACTACCTTTATGTGTACTTATTTTAGTGCAATTCATATTTTGGTATTATCATGCAATTAGACAAAGTGCAAAATAATGATTACACCACTTAAGTATCATTTCCAAATTTTAATGAAGTGAAAATACTTTTGCATATGGTAAGTTATTGCTTCATGAATTCTGTATTGATAGTTGTATTTCAGTGTAATCCCAATATAATTGATTTGGTAGACCTAAAATAATTCAATGACTGTTCTTTGTTGATTGAGAGTGAATAAAGTTACATCAAGGTATATATTTTAGAGAAAGAATATTTTCTTTGAAGCTGGGCAAATGATTTCAATTTGATAGCATAGTGGAGTTTATTTTATGCAGGTAAACAAGCATCTAGAGGTTCCATTGAAATGTAATAATTAATTGATTTGTGAGATAAAAGTCTGAAAATGTCAAAGGTTTCCATGGTTGATAACCTGAAATATGTAATAATTATAGATTACTTAAATGAATAATAGATTATAGACATTTCAATTTCTGAAAACTAGCAATAGGTAACCTTTCACTGTTTCCTTTCCCCATCAGTTGGAAAATTATAAAAAAGAAATGAATAATAAAAAATGAATTTCTCTCTGTAATTTGTTTGTATCATAATGATTTCAAAAAGAAATAATTTCACTCATACTGTAGAGTTAGGACAATTCAAGTAATTCTGGGGAATTCCCAAGACTGGGTAATTTTGAATGCTGAGTAATTGCAGACAAATGATGCAATGAACTTGATAGCTGGTTGTATTTATTCACATTTTAACATTGAATTATTGTAATTACTTGAACTATTTTAGCAAGGAATTATTTTTTGAAAGATAAAGTCTCATAACTACAACGGTGTTTGCATACATATTGAATAATGCACTTTATTCTATGGTTTATTATTATTTTTCTCTCTTTTTTTAGTCAGCAGGATTTCTTAGAGATGGTTCAATGGGTTTTCATGAAACTTTCTGGAATAATGGAGATTGAAATTTCCTAGAATTGTTTTTAAAATTCATTTTCCCCAGAATTCACTTCCGGTTGACAAATATGGTCAATTTTCTGTTTTTAAAAGACATTTTGCCTGCTAATTTTCTAGGAAATGGTAACAGACTTGCACACTAAATTTTTGTGATTTATAGACCTCGATTAGCAGATGTGCATAATAGGGTTAAGAATGTCAGCTGTCACTTCTGAACATCATTGGAAGTGAACAAAGAAACTTCAATTTTATGCTTTTGAAACAAAACTTGTATGGTATAATCCCATCTGTTGTGGAGTTTCAGAAAATGTTGAACATACTGGAAGTAAGAACATCAACTTCAGTTTTTTGGATAAAAAACATCATACTGTTCTTTTTCTCACAAGGTTGGCTTCAGTTTGTACCAGTGTATGAACTCAGGTTACCCAGGTTGCAATTGAATGGAGAGAATTTCAACTTTCATGTGATGTATTGTGACATTTGAACTCTACTCCAGTAACCCTACTCTTCTTGAGGGTTAGTGTGGTAGCAATATGTCAGACTTACAAGGATATTGTGTGTTTCAGTGATGGGTTGGAAGTAACAAAAAACATTAGAATGTCTACCCCACTAACTTGGTTATGAAAAGATATTGCCCCAAGTATCTGATATGATTTTTCACTTGTGTTATTGACACTACATTATGTTATTGTTCTATCAAAATTCACTACTAGTTGCCATAAATGACCCAATTTTCAGTTTTTAAAGTTTTCTCAGAAATGGTAGCAGATTGGCAAACATAAATTTTACACACCAAATTTATGTGGTCACCTTGAATAGTAGGTGTGCAGAACAGGATTAAGGATATTGATCACTGGAAGTGAACAATGAAACTTCCAATATGTGTTTTTAACAAAACTTGCATTATATGATTAGATTTAGAAAAATGTTCGACTTACTGGAAGTCAATATGACAACTTCCAGTTTCTTGACATTTTTTTTTCTGATTTGGATCTGTTATTTTCATCTGTCACTTCTGGTCATCACCGGAAGTGATGGAATATTATTTCAAATAAGAAAATATATATGAAACATTTATTCAAAATGAAATTTTCAGAGATGATAAACAATATTGTGCTTGTTACTTTCCACGAGATGTGTGGAAAAAATTCACTTTTGTTGATCTGGTCCAAAAGAATTTTTATTTTGTCTATCGATTTTTGTCCAAAACTCTTTTAAATAGAGATATGAAACTTTCAGAAATTATAAAGTCGATAAAGAGTGTGTGTAATTTTTAGGGGAAATACATCTTGATATTACTTCAGATTGTTACCGAAAGTGATGGAAAATGAGTATAATTTTCATTTCATTTTTACATTTCATATTATTCAAAAATTTGCTATAGTATGTGTAAGAATATACAAATTTTTTACTGTGTGTTTATACTTCTGCTCATGCATGGAAGGTGGTGACATAAAATTTAATGATTTTCCTCTTTTTACTATTTCTCAGAAACGTAATGAAACTTTATGGATGATAGATGTATGGAGGTGGATTTCTGATATTTGTCTGACATTTTTTCCCCATCAGTTCTGGTTCTCATAGGATGTTATGGAATGTAATTTCTGTAGAGATATTTCCTGCAAAATAACTCTAATCAAATGAAATATTCAGAGATGATAAAGAGTGTTAAGATTATTTTTTGCCGAGACATGTATAGAAATTTACTTCCAGTTGGCAACTCTGCACCATTTTTAAATTTTGATAATGGACATGATTTTAGCTGAAAATTTTCACATTTCATTTTTCCATTTCTAATGTTTACAATGGTTAACTAAAATATTTCTAAACTGGTCAGCAAAATTTGAATGTCAGTTGTCATATTGCAAAGAGAGATACAGAGCTTAGAATTCTTCGATATGTAAAGAAGGCTCATGTCATGTTTTTGTTTACATAGGTTAACTATGCTAGTAAAGCAGATTTCAGTTTACAAGTTAATTCTGAACACAATGAAACAGTTTCTAGTGTTTTTTGCATCTCCTTTAAGCATGAAATTTTCTATTATGCAATCTATATGTAAACATGGCAGGAACCTTGTTTACAGAACAATGAAAGAATTGTGAGAGCTATATCTCACTTGTAACTCGACATTTTTGCTGATCATTAGAAATACCTTAGTTAAGAATGTAAACATAAAAAATGGGAAAATAAAATTTGAAAATTTTCAGTTTAAATGTGTCCATGTCCCTTTAAACTCTCTTCAGAGCAGCTACATGTACATTACCTTCCTGTTAAGTGTTGTGAATCAATGGCGACTGTAGGCCTCATAGGTAGTATTATTAAGTTTTGGTGGATCTCGTTTCTGCCTGCAGCACATAAATGAATGACACTCCTTTCAAGTTATGAATCTGATCTCAATTTGCGGTGCAAAGAGTCACAAGTTTATAAAGGTTGCAAAGACCTACTCTGGTACACAGTTTAGATTATTTCACCATAATATTGATTACCAAATCAGAGTAACATATTTAGACAAAATGCTATTGTGATGATGAAAGAAAAGGTGAATTGCCATTTAATCTCAATTGATAAGTTGTCATAAAATTCAATATTAGGAATGTTAAAATCAAATAGAGCTTGATATATCATTAAAAAAAATTCTCTGAGGTTCGTGGTAGATTTTAATTTTGATGAATTTTATTTCATCAAGAATATTTGTTCTTCAAAACAGTCTTATACTGTCCTGATTGATGCACAGTTTTAGAAGAATTCCTCTGATGAACATTATAAGCATTAAAAGAAAATCATTTTATTAGTTCCTTATTAATTTATTTCATGTTTTGTTTTTCAATCAAAACCATGACAAATACTGAAAAATCTATCATTGATCATGAATCTTTCAAGAATTCTGAAAAATCTGAATTAGTTCTTATAATGTTCTAAATGTGTTTCAGGAAAAGATCATTAGACAAGAACATTACTTTTCCTGAAAAAATCCCTTGTTGGTTCTTAATTTCATGGAAGAACTTTTTATGAACCTTTCATGAAATCTGAAATTCATGATTAATTCTCAGAATGTTCTAAATGTACTTAGGAAAAGAACAATTAGGAACAGTTTAATTCTTAAATTATTCTTTTCCTGTGGGGATCCAGGTCAGAATAGGTCCTCGGTACCCTTTGCTTGTCATAAGAGGCATCTAAATGGGATGGTCCTTCAGATGAGACCACAAAAACTGAGGTCCTGTGTCACAGCAGGTGTGACAGGATAAAGATCCCTTCCTGCTTAAAGGCTCTAAGCACCAAGGATAGGTGTAAGTTTTGCAGCCCTTCACCAGCAATGAGTGAAAAGTTCTCAAAAAGAACATGAAACAATACACAACCAAGCAACTAAAATTATTCTCTATTTGTTAAAGAATATTTTTATAACATTTTACAAAATTTTGAAATCTGTGAACAGTTGTTTATTATACCCCAACAGCAAAGTTGGGGGTGGGGGTATATTGGAATCAGGTTGTCCATATGTCTACCATTGGTTTTGGGCTTTTATCCTTTTCACCTAGAGTCAACATACCATATATACAGACCCCCAAGTGATGAAGATAATCCTTATGGATTACACAGACTCCCCATGGGATGAGGATGATCCTCATGGATTTTGGGGTTCAAAGGTCAAGTGTACTGGACATTGAAATAGCAAAATGGTTTCTAATGCTTGTATATGTTACCTGTTTCACTTAAGAGTCACAGTATCAATTCAATTATTTTTTATTGATTCACCAAACATGTTGGTATACAACCATATTACACAATATGATATGTGTGTGTGTGTGTGTGTGTGTGTGTGTGTACATGTATACATCAGACTGTATGTATTCAACATTAGTATTGCATACAACATTAGTATAATTATAGCACTTTGCTTTTATTGCACAATTTAAAACCTTCATGTAAAAATTCACATAACTTTCTAGCATGAACTACAGTAACAGGGTTGCACAGTACTTTAGAATGGTTTTCCTTTGATGCATCATCAATTGAATTGTAGATGTTTAAAGTGTAATATTTCTTTCTTATATCTTTATACATGAAGCAGTCATATAAAAGATGCAACTCATCCTCAACTGTAACTTTACAAAACTGACAAACATAACATTCGTTTGGAATACATGGTATAGAATGAAAAAGCCAAGATAACTAACAGTATTCAGTCTTGTAATTCCTATAGAAAATACAAATCGGAGAGATGGGTAAACATGGACCCCTGGTTATACCAGAGGTTGGATCAGATGCCTAGGAGGAGTAAGTATCCCCTGTTGACTGGTCACACCTGCTGTGAACCCTATATTCCAATCAGGTAAATGGAGCAATCCGTAGTCAGAATCAGTGTACCAAGAACAGCCTAACAATTGGTATAAAACACATTAGACAGCATTTGACTTAATGGTAAGTTGTACTGGCAAACTAGATAGTTATAACGACCATAAAATTTGCAAAATACTGACTTTAGACGAGACTGTACAAACCCCTGTAACATCAACTTCTCTGTCAGTAGCAGAACAAGCTCTTGCGTATCGAATCAGTTGGGAGATATAAACACCATATGCAGGTGATGATGGAATATTGCCACATAAATAAGGGAAGTTAATGGAGAAATTGAAATCATCCTGTTTGTCATAAAGTTGAGTTGTTAGTTTGCCTCCAGCATCTATTTTCAATAAAATATCTAAGTTTGAAGCAGAAGTGGAAGACTCTGTTTTGTCGTTCATTTCAAGTTCACAGGGATATATCGAATCAACATATGAATGATTGATTGAATGATTATTTATTGCTTTCCACCACACTCAACAATTTTTCAGTTATCTGGTGGCGTCCAGTTTTTGTTGGTGGAGGAGAGAACCCAGATACAATGTACCTGGGAAGAGACCACCAACCTTCCTCAAGTAAACTGGCAAACTTGCTCACATAACGCCGCGGCCGAGATTCGACAGACTGTTGGAAGGCCTGATCACCAAAGACTACAAAAATATTGTCAATTAGGAACTCTAGCGTCTTTTTAATATAAACTTCAGAGTAATTGTATGTGGAGTCAAGAGTGGTGTTTAACAAAATAATTTTTTGGATGATCAATCACTAAATATGAATATTTCCTTATACCATTTTTGTTGATGAAGCAAATGTCTATGATGTCAAAAAGTCTAGTCTTTAACTTATTGTGAGGTATGGTCATGTAAAGTGTTGTAAAATCATATGTTTTAATGTTGTGAATTTGAGAAATGAATTTTGATTTCAAAAGTTCTTTAGAATTTTTAAGAATCCACATTTGATTACGACACTTCTGGCATATGCACTGGCAAAGTACGTTTGACGTTTCTCCTCCACAGCAGTTAATATTTTCATAAGGAGCAAAGATAGGGGCTTAGTAGAACATTTATGGAACAAGTTCATCATATATCAATATTAGAGAATAATCATGAAGATTAAATTTTGAAAATATTTCACTGGTCCTGACCTGTGCTAATGTTTAAAAACATACATTTGTTAATTATCAGAATGCAACCAATTTTCAACATATTTTATATATAATTAGAGATGTGCTTGTAATATCATTACAAAATGAAGCATTAATATCTGAGGTATTAAATTTTATTTTATCGTTTTATGTCCGAGATTAAGTTATTTTCAATAAGGAAACATAGTAGGTTACACATAGTTCGCTGTAATTAGTTGAACCTGTCGTGAATAAACAGATGACAAAATTTAGGACTGTCACTTGGTGCGGTCCATTTGAAAGAAGAATGAAAACCTGAAAACAGTAAGCCGTTCATATGATGTAAATATATTTTATATCAAACAATTTTTTGTAATTTATTTGATAAGAAGCAAATAAATCTAATCATGCAAATTAAAGCAATTGATCCACCTGAAAAACAGAAACCATGAATTAAGGAGCTCTTACATTTTTTTGACAAATTTGCATTCTGACATACTGACCCACTGTCATTCAATATTTACATAGATATTTTCAATTTTTTTTCTGATATTTAAATTATAATACTTTGACATTATTTTCCACCAATTGTATTAATTTCTGTGACAGGGCCGACTTTGACCCTTGTGTGGGCCCTACTTCTTTTCACTGGAAAACACATACATGTATAAAGGTGGAAACTTATTTGTGACATCAGATATATATTTTTACCATTACAAAAGTGGAAACTCAATTGTGATAACACATATATGATTACCGTTACAAAGGTAGAAACTCAATTGTGATATCATACATATGATAACCATTACAAAAGTGGAAAATTAATTATGATATCGCATATATAATTACCATTACAAAGGTGGAAACACACACACACACACATATAACTTTTTTCAATCAATGCTACCTTTGCAATCCAAAAATATGCTTTAGTAAAACTATTTCTGATTGATCCTTGATTCTTTGTCAAGCTGCTATTATTGGTTGAATATTTATTGAATTATTCTTGACACTGGGTCAATAACATGACCTCAAATGAAATGCTGTCAGATCCTTCCCCAGTGTAATAATTAGGGAAGATCTGATTTTAATTAGATTGGTACATGTTTACCATTACGAATGTGGAAACCTAATTGTGACATCACATCAGTTAGAATGGGGACATTACATATATGATTACCATTAGAAAAGTGGAAACTCAATTGAGACATCACATCAATTTCAAATATGATAATGGTACACATCATCACTTATCAAAAATGTATATGAATATGTGCACACTTTTAAATTTAAGATTCATAGAATTTGAATAAAATATGTAATGAAAAGGTTATTAACTGAATATTGTTAGGACATCTGGGGCAGTTGTCCCAACAATATTCAGCTAATAACCTTTTATCCTTGTGCAGAAGCAGACCTTGCTAGCTCAATCCTCTTTACTTTGCAAACACTTTGGAAAAGCATCTTTCTCAAAATTTATTCAGCAAGCTATAATGATTATATGTTTAGTATTTTTCTGCTCTAAATGTTAAATTACAAGGAAGTTGCTAAATATTATTAAATAAATGAATTCTTCAAAAATTATAAAGAAAGTGATATGTTGGTTTAGTTCATGAGAGAACTTCAAGCTCAATGATTGATCTACAAAAGATGAAACTCCAAAAGAAAATGCATATAAAATACCTCTGAGACAAGTATTCTGTGCAAGTGTTTTTTTTTTAAAATTAAAATTGATTTGAAATTCTTGTATTTTTCATGGTGAATTGTAGGGAGAGATGGGTTTCCAGGTCATTTCCATATTTTTAGAAATGGAATATCTCCAGTGACAAAGCTAATGAAATTTAATCTAGCACAAATTGAATAATTCTGGATTAAATGGAATTTAATGAAATAAAACCTTTCTGCAGTTTTCAGGATCATTGATTTTCTGCTTGCAAAGAGTACTTTCATACACTGTCAAATTGAAAGTAAATTCAAGTAGGAGAAAGCTTGGTGACGAATTCTAACTGGCGCTCACTAGTACCAGTTGAGACAAGGTACCAGGTACAGCAAGGTACCAGTTAAAAAAATTCAGACTTTTTAAGTGACATAAGGAAATTATTTTGTTTATCATGAAATCTGGTCTATGAGGTCACTTAGCTGACCTGACCAAGGCCATGTGAAAAGTCAGATCACCTGGATGCCGTTTGTCAGTAGAACACTCACGTCAGGTACAGGATACTCTATATTATGTACTCAGCATTTGAATTGGGGGTAACCAGTCTTTTTAGAATGAGACTTTCCATGTCATGGCATGATATGGAAGATGTAATAGCCCTGAGCACCTAACATGGATCTCCATGGCACTTCACTAAAAGCAAGTGACTTAAGTAAATGAGAGTGAAATGGTCAAAGGGATGTGTAATGTTTTGCGACGTGGCAAGCTCGTTCCTATGATAACATATGATAAAATGCAGATTTGTGTTGCATTATTTGCTCTTCATCAGCTGAAAAGTTATGATTATTACCCGTAATGTTTCTGGGAAAATGTCACCGTTGCCGCAATATACTTCATGGACAACACCTTCAATAATCAAATAAATAGTTTGGAAACTATCATAAAACATTTTTAAATTCCAGACAAGCTATCTTATACCTTCGAATGTTTTGGTTATTGACAATAACTTGGTTTGTAAGAAAAAAAATGTTAGTCACAACAGTCCTACCATAAAACATATTACCTCAATTACATATTGATGATAAAATAACCAATGAAGTGATGGAGGGTTTATGCTTCATTGACTTTAAGATGGGTATTGATATTGATTGATTGTAATTGCTGTGTGGACCAAGTTTTCAATGTGGTGCATTGTGATTGTTTCTGAAGCCCTCATATTGTAATATAGTAAAAACAATGAATTATGATTGAATATTTGCAAAACTTTCATTGGAAAAAGTAATTGCAGCTGAAAAAATATTTATATCAGCCATATCTGTCACTTTAATCCTGGAGAGTTTTAAGAACTGTTGATCATCTGTTATTTCTGTCTTTAAGAACTTTAGTGGACAGCTGCTCCTAAGCACCCCATTCACAAGGTTAAATCAATTTATTTTAAACTTTGTTCTGTTTTCTATAGAATATTTAGAATGAAATATTAACAACTGTACAGATCAAGTGCAAGTTTCAACCCCCCACCCTTTTTTTTAAGATCACTTTTAGATCACCTGAGTCACTCAAGGTGTCCAATAGCAATTGGTTTGTGTCTGTCATGCATATTAAACAATTGAACATTTGTAACTTCTTCATATCTTGATCTCTTCCAATTTCTTTAAAACTTGATATGACACATCTTTAAATGTAAATAGCTGTAAATTTCAGGACTCCTCCACTCCTGGGGCAGGGAAAAATGCCAAAATGTGACCAGTTTTCAAAAATTGTCTTGTGTGCAACTGCTCATGTCTGAGTAAAACTAAATAGATGGTTATGTAGAGCAGGGATGCCTCTATCAAAATGGAAAATTTCATGATCCTTAAGGTATAAGTTCTGACTCCAGGGCAGGACCAAACTTGGTATATAGTGTTTATGCAGGTTGTGGAGAAATTAAATTTTCCACCGTTGTGTTTATAAATGAAAGTTGCATTTTTCACATAGCAACAGTTGAATGCTCTATTATTGTGAAATTTACATACATCTTTATTTCTCACCAACCTGCCCTAATTTAGACTAGGATTATAGGAGAAACACAACAATTTATGTATTTGGCCTTGAGGACATTATGATAATACATCATTTTTTGTGACATTTTGTGTATATTTCACTTGCATTCTATCTTATTTCTGCAAATATACAGGGGTATATTACTATGTCTATTTTCATATTTTGATTGTTTCTGGTTGTTGCATGTAAAAATGTAAAGTCAGCTCTTATGTGTTACAGCAAGTTGTATAAATGGTCATTACTGTAGCAAAGGAAAGAAAAATCGTTGGAACAATTGGGTATCAAACCTTGCATTACTAGTTAGGTGATCTAACCACTGAGCCATCAAGCCAGTATGTATACAAAATATGACGATAATTACAATTTAAATTTAAACCTGTTTGAGAAATCATACCAGAATTTCTTCATATCAAGATGAAAAAATTGTTTTAGAGAAAATGTCAGTAATGTAGTGTATGTCCTTAATATAATGTGGTTAAACATAGGTGAAATGATTTTTAGTTCCTTACCAGCTTTGCCTAAGGGGACTATTAGTTTATCCTTGGTCTGTCCATTTGTCTGTCATTGTGAATCATTTTCTGGACTTTTCTCTGTGTTAGATGAAGATATTCAACTGAAATTTTATATATGACTTTGATTGATTGATTGATTATTTATTGCTTTCTGCCACACTCAACAATTTTTCAGTTATCTGGTGGCGACCAGTTTTTGTTGGTGGAGGAGAGAACCTAGATACAATGTACCTGGGAAGAGACCACCGACCTTCCGCAAGTAAACTGGCAAACTTGCTCACATAACGCCGCGGCCGAGATTCGAACACGCGCCGATAGAGGTGAGAGGCTTTGTGATTTTGAGCCCGATGCTCTAACCACTCGGCCACGGAGGCCCCTATATGACTTTGTCTTCAATAATAACAGATCAAGTTTGTGTTTTGTTACGTTTGACCTACTTTTGGCTGAATTATGGCCCTTGATAAATGCTTGAGGTTTTCAGGCCTTTTCTCTGCATTGGATGAAGATATTCAACTGAAAGTGTATATATAGCATTGTCTTGGATAGTAACAGATCAAGTTTGAATTTCGTTATGCTTGACCTATTTTTGACTGAATTATGCCCATTGCTGAATTGCAAGAATCAGTTTTCCGGACTTTTCTTCGCATTGGATGAGGATATTCAACTGAAATTTTATGTATGACTTTGTCTTGGATAGTTGCAGAGGAAGTTTCAGTTTTGATACGCTTGACCTACTTTTGACTGAATTATGCCACTTGATGAATTGCAAGAATCAGTTTTCTGGACTTTTCTCTGCATTGGATGAAGATATTCAACTGAAATTTGCTAAATTAAGGCTTTGTCTTGGAAGTTACAGATCAAGTTTTTATGATATGTCCTGCAGACGTGCATTAAGGTTTTGGAATTTTCATTTTCACCAAGGGTACAAAATGGGGCTGGTAAAATACATTTTTCTATAAAAACCTGGTTCCCATAACCCCTCTTACAATTTACACAGTAGCCAAGTCATCTTTTTAAAGGTAATTGGTGGGTGTACTGTACATGTGCAATAAAGTTTCAGAATTTTTATCATCCTGGGACCAAAATGGGGGTTAAAAAAATTACAATTTTAAAAACACACACACACTTCCCACAACTTTAACAATTTATGCAGTAGCCTAATCATCTTTTGGATGGTGATTGATGGTGTCCAATAAATGCACAGTAAGTTTTGGGGGGTTTTATTACAGGGGTCAAAAGACAATGTTTTTCTGACAAAAAAACATCACTGGCTCCCAGAACTACTACTACATTTTACACAGTAACCAAATTATCTTATGGAACATAATTGGTAGTGCAATAAGGTTTCAGGGTTTTTATTTTCACTCTGGGGGCCAATTGGGGGTTGAACATGACATTTTTCTGTAGAAAAACCATGTCTTACATTTAATGCATTAGTCAAATCATGTTTTAGGAAATGATTGGTGGTGTCCTTTAGATGTGTAGTAAAAAATTTTCTTTTTCACCTAGAGGGTAGAAAATTAACAAAAAACCTGGTACTCAGTGCTTTGTAACCTGTGGAACAAGAAAATATATGCTTTAAGGGTTGAAATCTCAACCATTTTAAAGATATTTGAACAATCAAAACTTGATGGGGGTTGAGATTACACCAGTGGCATTTGCCCATCAGAATACTCAATGCATCTTTTTTGTGCAATAGGAATATATATGGTTTAGTGGTCATTAACTTTGTTGTTTTAAATATATTTTAACAATTATGAAATGAGGATTGGGATGACTCCAAGGCACTTGCACGAAAGAATACTCAATGCATCCTGACATATGCCGCAAGAATGTATTCAAAGTCGAACATGTTTTTGCAGGTATTACTGTCTTATGACAGTGTCAAATTTTGTTTGTTACTGTGCTTATTAATTTTTAGACATTGTTTTGTATTGCAAAGTATTATGGGAGTGTTCATGAATTTATTATTAAATGACAAAAGAAACTTGAGGAAATACTTAATAGAGAATGGGTTTTTGAAGATAAATTGAATTTTCAATGTGTGCACCTCATTTACTTTATTTTCCCAATGTTCATTTTTAATGCTGTAATTTTGTTCATCTTTTTAATAGTAAATATCATAAAATTGTAATGCTGTCCTCATGGGATATAGGAGACTGTGCGTGAGTCAACCCTATTCAGAGTAGTGAAGATATAGATAGATTTAATAGTTTTTTTCTTTGTCCTGAAGTTCAAAAGGATCACAGAGGAAATGGTTGAGAGTTGTGACTGAATTAAGTGAAGTCGGTCAACTCTTCAGTAGCTTTATTAAACTCATATTTGCATGCCATATAAATAATGAAGAAATTTCAAAATTTTACTAATTTATAGATATTGATAAATTTCAAAATAAAATGTGATACTAAAAATGAAATGCAGAAGATTTTTCCCCATCCAAGTTCTTTAAATTTGTGATTTTGTAGTTACAGAAGGGGAAAAATCCATGCTTGTTGCATTCTGGCCTTGTTTGTTTCACTTTGAGAATAAAGGACAAGATGTGTCAGCATTGAATCACTTGATGTATTTAATCAATTCATGCTTTGTGCTTAATTGTGGAGTGTCCACAGAGAGATGGTGAACAAGATCAGGAAAAATTTTTAAACTCAGCTTAAAACGTTTAGACAGGAGAATGAAGAATAATTTTGAAATAATAGTGACTTAAAAGATGGCAGTCAAGAAATCATGTAATATTAAATACTTGGTATAAGAAAACAAACTACTGACCAAATAAAGTATTGTTAAACACAAGTGGAAAGGGGAAAAAAATTAGTATTGAACAGTTTGCATGGAGTATTGGATCAATACACAAGTTCCGAGATTTCAGCTCTTCTGTGATGGAGGTACGTTCAGTGTCCTTTTGAATGTTTGGGTGGGCACAAGATGTATACATATATTGTAGACTGGCTATGTATGTACATAACAATAAAAGGTATGAAACCATAAATTTTGTTTATATCAACTGTTGGTATACAATACACTGACCATGTTGAAAGTAATTTATTTGAATTAGGCTATTATATTAAATATGAAATTATTATTTATTTCCTTTTCTACACAATTGATGCTTTTATCAAAGAAAGATGGTAATTATCGATTTTTGTTTGAGCTAAATTTGTGTTATATGAAGTTTGTTAATCATCCTTTAGGCAATTCATGATGGCAGTGGAAAGCACTTATACCCACCACGTGAATATGAAATCATATTTTGAGTCTAACCATGCAAAAGAGTTCGACTAAGAGAAATAACTATTAGGCAACTTTGAACTTGCATATTAGAGGCACACGCTTTTTTATCTAGATATTGGAAGTTGCAGTGCATTGTTCCTTACTTAAAAAAATATCATGAACCTCTGTTTGAACTTGATTCATCAAATCTAGCTATTTAGTGCAAATGGTCCTGTTGTTTCAAATAATGCATGCATCTGTCTATTTTTTCCTTACTTGATCTAGTCTTCACCCCTGTAAATGCACGATCATTAACTCGGAGGTGATCAGCAACACGGATAGTTTATTTTTTGTATTTCTTGAACATAAGGTAAGAAATAAATTGCTGTCTATTTTCCAGATTTTTCTCACAAATTTTGCAATTACAGAGCAATTGATAAATGTTCATAATATGTCTTTCCCTTTGCATTTTCTGCAGAACAAATTTATTTTTAGTTTACTTTGAATTTTCCATTAACATTTCCACCAAAGCATAGCATGCGACTAATATTACAGTAAACTTTTGTAAGTTATTTAATGAAAAAGTATTTTTCAAATGCACAAATCAATTCTCATTCCTATAATGAACTAATCGGTCTACTTCTAGAGCTTGTATCATATCTCACAACTTTCAAATAACAATTTGATTTGTAAATCTCTTGAGAATGTATGCAATTGGCAACAACTTAACAAGCAATCGTACAACCCATCATAATGATAGACATGTGATTGTACAATGATTAGAACAAATTATTGTCAATATATTGATTGATTGATTGTTGTTTTCCGCCACACTTGACAATTTTTCAGTTATCTATGACGTACAGTACATGTATCATGTCAAAGCTTTTTTTTCCTTCACATATCACCTTTAGTTCACTACAGACCCCATTACCGTTTGTCTCTATTCAGACTATGGTGGAATACAGGTGCTACTACCATCACGTACATTTATCTAAGTTTACATCTGTCATAAATCACTATACATCGAACCATCCATTAGAAGTACTAAACTACAGAGTGTGTCTCCTAAACGCTGCAACAGGAAAAGTATGGTACCAAACGAAGAGACAAATTGGTACCATCCCAAATATCTTCTAATTGATGGGAAAACTATATTACTAGTTAGTCCTGGAAATATCTATATCAAAGAAAAAATAGAATATTACCAAAACAGAGTAACCAAAAGTAGATATATTTATGAATATGTATAATCTATTTTTCATCGTACTCTCTCTTTCTAATTGGTTAAATGCATAGAGAGAGGTTGGGGATGTCCCCAGTTCCCATACTTTTTTTTTTGGTTTTTTTTGTTTTCTACCACACTCAACAATTTTTCAGTTATCTGGTGGCATCCAGTTTTTATTGGTGGAGGAAAGAACCCAGATACAATGTACCCAGGAAGAGACCACTAACCTTCTGAAAGTAAACTGGCAAACTTTCTCAAATATATCGGCGTGGGCGAAAATCGAACCCGCGCCGATCAGAGGTGAGAGGCCTTGTGATTTTGAGCATGATGCTCTAACCACTCGGCCACAGAGGCCCCTTCGGCACATACTGATCCAAATTATAATAAGGTTGGATAAACACCCTCCAACACCCCCTGTAAGTAACCAGCAATGAGATAGAAAGACAACGTAAATAAGACACACTAATACTCATATCGCTGTGGTACAAATTAATACAGTCTCTGTATGATATTTGATTAATAGCTTAAAACAAAGCTACTTTATTCAAATGCATGTTTTATCAAGCATTTATAAATTTTGTCCTGTTCTATTTTAAATGCATTTCTCACTGGGAAGGGGAGATAGCTTGATCTGCCTCTCAAAACAAATTAAAAAAAAAAAATATGTATCACATTTTATCATATGATGTCATGTCACATGTTCGTGTGGATTGCAATTATTTTTTACTGTTGGATTTCATGCTAACAACAAATGTTGCATTCAAGTGTAAGTTTTGATGTAAAAAATCTTTGATAAAATCACAAACCACAAATTATTTATTATATTTTCTGATACTTCAAAACTCATTTCCTATAACTATTCACTACCATGGACTGTAGACTAATCCTGAATTTCTAGGTTAATAATATGGACATGACAGAGGATACAGATACGGAAGTTGACACTGGGAAAGCTCAATGTCATTTTTTTTTTTAATTCACCAGGTGGTATTAGATTTTGAAATGTTAAAAAAAAACCCAAAAAACAAAAACAAAAAAATATGATACGAAACCAATCCCATTCTCCACACCATATTTTATAAGGCCACCTGAAGTGTCTGTCTAGTCAGATAATATTAAAATGTTCTTGACCATACCCAATCATGTCTGATTGCATTTTTTGCATTATATGATCGCTTTGTAGTATGCGAGTCCAGTGTTTGTTGCGTTGCCAATCGCCTCTCTTTCGTCAATTTTTCACTTAAAAACCATTTATAGATGCTGATAAATACACATTTTGGTGATGCATATAAAGTTTATGTTACCTTGATTCCTAACATCACAATAATTGTGCAATTAAATGAACCATTAAGAAAATAAATGACCTGATGGCAAGAAATTTCAGAATTTGAAACTGAATTGATTAAATGGATTACATATACTCTAAAATTTGTGGGAATGACTTCCTTTCATTGAATTATAAATCTCAGAAATTGTTCCTACTATAAATAAAATCTTGCAAAGTTTGAAACTAGATAAAGCATCGACACAGAAATAACATCAAAACTTACCTGCTATCAAACTGCTATTCTGCATCACTGCATGTGAGTTGCCAATTGCATTCGAGTTAACAATTGATTGTGCATTTACAAGGGTGGTTGTGGACCACAGCTATTTCAGACAGTGGTTCTGCTGTACAGAACGGGATTTTTTTTTTCATGAAAAGTACATAGACAATGAGATTGACACTGGGGGACAGGATTTGGTTTGAGACAAGTAATAATGAACATTGAAGGCTTTAATCTGAAACATATTCAACAAGACCAAGTTTGATGGTGCTAACTGAAGGTAGATGTAGGCATTCTTGCTAATGCATGGTAATTACTGAAGGAATTTTTTTTTTTTTTTCAATATACATTTTTAAAATTCCTTTTCATCTTAAAACAATATTGAATCTTAATTTTATTTTCTTGTAAAAATGTGCTATTTTGATAGTTTTGTATGAAACTTTAATGAAATTAAAACTAAGTTTAAGATTTTATCAAAGATTTCGTTTCTATTGAATATATAACACTCTATAGAAATCTATTTGTGTACGTTAAGACAGTAATGTAATTTTGCTTCATTTAGAGTCTCTGAATAGATTTTCTAACACAAATATTAATAACAGAAGTTGATAAACCTTATTTTTTTCTGTCACTGAAATGGTAAATCATAATAATTTTACTGCAAAAATTTCCAACAGCAAAATGAGAGCTAATATTGCACATCACGACACAGGACCTCAATGTCTTTCATTACATGAGACAACAGTTCTTAAAGTCACATGAGAAAGACTGGTGATGTCCACTTTTATTCATGCTGAGATGAAAATCTTACTAAATTTTCAGTTCTGACCTATGCATTAATAGTGTAAGGATCTCAGTCATGTCAGGATATTTAAAACTTCAAAGTATCATTCTACAAAAGCTTTGATGAAGTATTCCTGTGAACAAATAGAAAGTGTATTGTCCGTAATGTTCTCTACAACACTTGATCTGGCAATCAATGTTTGTTCTGATCTTTTTGACTGTACAGCTAATCATCTTAAATGCTCAAATAGTGTATGTTTTCTGTGGTTAGTTATAGACATCACAAGATGTGGAAATCAGCTTTTTCAACATAGGATCTGTGACACATCTGTTTTGCAAAGTTTTAGAATTTGAATTGACTGTATGTAAATATCAAGTCTAAGTATTTAGAAAAGGAGAATGTGAAATGAATTCCTATTTATTTGATAATGCATAATACGGGATGTAAAATCTGATTTTCTTTTTTCTGTTTTTTTTTTTTTGTACATGGTCTTCTGATGACATTTACATTCTGAAAAAAATGTCAGTGTATATATTGCACAATGTATGTGTTAAAATACCTAGATTAGAAAGCACTTGCATCTCTATTTTTTGTCCCAAGTGACTTCAGTTGATGGTAACAGCATAGGAATGTGCTGGGGAAATGTAGCAACAGAGAAATTACTTTGTAGTATAAATGTTCAAACAAGGCCATCGATAGAGTGAAAAGTGGTAGCAGAAACCATTTTCTCAGACAACATAGGTCCAAGAGTAAAATAAGGTCATAATAGCATACAAGTTCTCAAAAAATGTCAAAATGCTAATGAGACAGAAATATCCCACATCCTAATAGGAAGATTGATTCAATAAGAAATTTTGCTGGATTCTTGTATATTGAAATTGATCAGATTTTATTAGGTGTTTCCTCTTGAAAGATAAAAAAAATGATAAATCAAAACTTCAATTCTTCTGGCAAAGAGTAGCATGCAGAAGGAATATGGCAACAATAAGACAGTATACAGTTAAAGTATATCATTGAGGGAGTCAGCAAGATTCCAGTTCCCCAAGAGTAAGTCTATTTCCCGAGGCGCTTGCGCCGAGGGAAATAGGCTTGCTCGAGGGGAACTGGAATCTTGCTGACTCCCTCAATGATATACTTTAACTGTTTTATTATACCGATACAAACAAAACATTTGAAAAGTTATACTCCATACTGTAACAATGTTTAATAAATAACTGGTTCTCTTTGATAGATTTGGGACCAGTTGACTCGCGATGCATTTCGATTCATAATGAATATTCATGAGTTTATTCGGAACATATCTAACTTTGTCGTAAGCTTAAAGAAGTTGCAATAGTGTTCCGAATAGGGGTGTATCAGCTCATAAAAAAACGTACCTCTTTTGCAGGGAATCAGTCGGATTTGCAGGGAATCAGTTAATTCGCGGTGATTTTCAGGAAATCAGCAAAATTTGTCGATTTACTTTTATATAGTGAAAAATCAGTAGAGGTATAATAATTTCAGATAGTGTGCTTAGTTAAGAATGCAGTCATCTTTTGTCTATCACTGATTACCAAGCACAGCAGAATCCTTGTACATTATCTACATATATATTTTGTTACTATTATTAGATGTTCTTTAGGTAATATTATTTCTAAACTTATTGGTGTACATTTCATTACAACTTGAAAAAATATAGTGCTCCAGTTTGTGTAGAAATTTTTAAGATTAGATTAAGTGTTTGTCTTTGTACATTATACAGTACCAATCAAAATAATTATTTCCAGAAAATTACCAATCAATGTAGCAACAATTAGCATTCTATGGGTTATATTACTATTTCCATCTAAAATCATTCAGATGAATGAAAGTCAAGTTCATGTATAATTTGATGAAATTGCAATTAAGTTTGCGAGAGACTTACATGTGTAAATATGATGACTTGCTACAAAAAATATGCGGACTCTTTCAGTTTTTTTTATTGGTATATCTCTGAAGATTTTTTTGTATTTCAAGTACAGTTTGTCTTTCTTTTTCTTGTTCAATTCTAGTTTGAAACAAACTCCTAGCTTAAAAAAAAATGAAGGTCAATAAATTAAAGGGGGAAAACCCCTTAGAATAATTCAGAAAATGAATTTGCTCATTGAAGTTGTGCACAATATTTTACATTATTGGCCCCCAAAGAAGAAAAAAAAAAATAGAGGAATATAAACATTTTATATTAAACTTTTTACCCCTAGATCAAAATAGTAGGTGACAGAGGGAACCTAATATGTAATATTATCTTATATAGTCAAGTCTAATTTGTGTTTTCAAGTTCATCACATCTCTTCAACAGGCCTAAGTATGCATCAAATATTTTCTAAATGTTTATTAAGAGTTGAATTTTCTTAAATGAGGAAATTTTCAGTAAAGTTTTAACACACTTACATTGTATTTTAACCTTAATAACTTATGATTAAGATTTAGAAGAAGCCAAATAAAATTTTTTGGTAATATTATTTTTAAGGAAGTTAATTTTTATTAGTAATTGCAATTTAAAAAAAAGAGATGTCTTTTGACTTCAATTATGACATGTATATAATGTGAAATGTGTTGGAATATAGAACACTACTTACTTTGTGATGGAGAATCCCAGGCAGGTCCACATTGAAGCATTATTGTTTTATATAGCGAGTATGAGAGACGTCACATTGATCAATAGAGTGAGCAGATTTAACATGAAGCCTTTACACTCATAAGGCCCCGTCACAGCATTGATTTCATATCTTTTAGTTGTGAAGGGGAACCTGTTGCTTTGCATGACAGATGGGGGCAGCACCAGCAAAGTTTATTTTTTATATATATATATTTTATTACCCACACAACAAATGCCTTCCTGCGCTAAGTGGGAAGATTTCTAGGCTAATATAGTTGAATAGATTTAAAGAGAGCTTTGATCTAATTAGAATTTTTGTACATTGTGTACTAATACTTCAAGCTTCAGCTGGAAAAGAAAAAAAAATGATCTTCAGGAAGCCAATGTCTGCTTTAATTCTTTTTCTTTTTAGCTTGAGGACACTTAATACAAACAACAACAACAACGAAAAATGCATGGGTTGATATATATTTTTGGGTTTAGTTGTCATTAATTATGTTTCAGAGCAAATGCAAGAAAAATAATGTTTAATATTAATACAAATTTTACAGAACATTTTTGTAACTGCAATCCATAAAAGAGCAACTTATCAGGGGATGGAAGTCTGTAGAATGATGGCAAAACCAACACTTCCAGGAAATGTGGCTTCTTAAATGTTGATTATAGAACAAATAGAAAATTTGTAGTGGAATCATTTAACTCGACATGTCCTCATCTTTTGTAAAGCAAGGCATGTCAATACACAGTTTCTGAGATATCAGCTCTTCTGCAATGGAAGTACATTCAGTATTCTATTGAATGCTTGGATGGGTATTGAGTGGCTGATTAATTTGTAGATGACAATAAAAGTTATGAAAGCTTGAATTTTGTTTAAATTCTAGCCAGTGGTACACATTAAATTGGCCATAATGATGAGCTGTTTGAATTAGGCCATTAAATATGCAAGTTTTAATCATTTCCTCTTCAACATGACAAAGAAACCTGATGGTGAATTTCGATTTTTTTTGGAGATATTTTATTCTCAATTCTCATTATATTGATATCTCAAATGCTATTGAGCTTAATAGCAATGATGCTTCACTTTACAGGTCTCTATCATTAAAGAATGACCCCTATTGTTTTTAGGTCATTAGATCTCAATTAGATTGTTGTTGCAATTCACATATTGAAGAAATGGTGCATTTTTGTGATGCCTTAAATTTTCTTTGAGCTTCAGCAATGAAACTTATGTCAAATGATATCTTCAACATATGTTGGATGACCTCTTCTATTTTAAATCATAAATTCAAGTTCACCAGTGTACAGAATGTAATCAAATGTGTGAATTGTTTCTGAATGGTTTTGCCATTATTTGTGATGTAGCATGAAATTTGACATGTGTATCTAGTGTCTCTCCTTTTGAACAGATCAAAAAGAATGATAAAACTTAAAATGACAAATAAAACACTTTTTCAAAATATTTCTGAGAAGTAGGCCACAAGTGCATTGATAAAATTTTATTAATTGGTAGTGATTCTTTATTCAATACAAACACACACAAGTATTTAGACATTGATAGATATATCTGAAAATAGCTTGCTTGTAACATGGGACTGAATTTGTTTCATCTTATACCATGGTAAATTGAAGATTAGATGAGATCTAAAATGAAATGGTTCCAATGGTATGTAAGCTCTTGCAGTTATTATGAAAACCAAATATTTTATCGTCTGTGTTGTGAAAGATGATAAAAATTCTGTCATTAAATTGAAGTATTCCATCTGTCTGCCTAGAGGGGTGTGTCATAATGTGTTGCACAGGCATGTATGTTGACTGAAAGAAAGGGGAAAATATAAGATAGATTCTCTCATAATTGGCAATTGTGATAGTGGCTTGTAAAGTTTTATGATGTAAAAGGAGTATAGGATCCAAGTTCAATGATGAGTAGAATATAACAACATTATCATTAACTAACTGCCCTGTGTGTGAAGATTAGCTCAGAGTTGCAGCATATTTGCACTTACAGTGCATTTACAAACTACCTGCAGTTATATTAGCTCAATTTGTTTCATGATAAAAGTCATTGGGTGAAATTCTTTCATGTTTCAGCTCTTCATCGTGATTATTTAATGTCAGTTGACCCATTGGTATCACAATACTGAATTAATAAGATTGACTGAACTTTAGACCAAATATGGGGTAAAGTGGATCAGTTCGAGTCAGGTGAGCATAATAGCCCAGGATCTTTTCTGTCAGTCAGCTTTTTTTTTTTCATGAGTAATCTAGCTATTTTGTCAAATTATTAAACTTTAAAGAATTTTTTTTGTGGAACACAGTTAAAATCAAACCCATATTGAGAGAAATTTATACATTCAGATTACATGTGATAAACAAAGGCCAAGTTAATAATTACTAAATATTTATATTTGCATTGACAATCTTGAGAATATGATTTGATGTGGTTGTGACATCACAATGCCACACTAACAATAACATTGACATTACTATGTCCATTTGACTAATATTGCTTTTTTAACATGACTGTAGCTCTATACACCACATCTTCTTTGTTCTAACCCATGGTGTATATTTAGCAAACCCACGCTTTTCCATGTCCAATATATACAGCTAACTCTGCCTCCTCACATTTAGCAATTCTCAAATGTATGTAATCATTCTATAAATGCCTTAGATATTCACTGTTTGTCGAGGTTCAGAAAAGTATGCAAAAAAACCCAGCAAAAATGGAAAAACAAATAACTGAAATGAAGCAATTTGATGCAATACAACTAGCACAAACATGACATCTTGGAAATTCATTTCATGATGAAATGTTTACAGCAAAATGTATTAAACACTAATATACATTGTATGTGTAAAATTATACGGATTATTTCAAGTATTGTTTTTATTTTTAATAAGAGTAATAAGGTTTTAAAAAACCCAAACATTTTGAATGCTATTGTAACTAAATGGATATTTAGAATGAACTGGTAGTCCTTTACCAAATTGTAAATTCCGAGATCTCGAGGGTTGAGGTTTTGGTATCGGGGTGGGGCCAAAATGGTCGGTGATGAAATGTGTTAACAACTGAACATATTTAACTTCTTGATAACTACCGTTCCAATTCTTTTCAAATTTCATGTGAAGCATCTTTGGAACAAGTGGGACATAAACTGTAAATTTTAGGACTCCTGCACCCAAGGAGCCTCAGGAGCAGGGCAAAAACTGCCAAAAATTTACCAATGTTCAAAAATCTCCTCCTTTATAACTGCACATTCGTAAGAAAAACTAAATACTTAGTGATGTAGAACAGGAAAGTCTCTACAAAAATTATAAATTTCATGATCCCCAGAGTAGAGGTTCTTGCTCATGGGTGGGTGAAAACTTGGTATATAGTATTTATGTGTAAAACATTTTAAAAGACATCTTCTTGAATACTATTGAAACTAAATGGACACTTGGAATGACCATGTAGCCCATTACCAAAGTTGTAAATTTCATGATCCCAAGGCTAGGGGATTTGGTATTAGGATAGGGCCAAAATGGTCAGTGATTAAATGTGTTAACAACTGAACATTTTTAACTTCTTGATAACCACCATTCCAATTCTTTTCTAATTTGTGCTGAATATCTTTGGGACAAGGAGGATATAAATCATAAATTTCAGAACTTTTGCACCCCTGGGAAATTAGGAGAGGGGCAAAAACTGCCAAAGATTTACCAATTTTCAAAAATCTTTCTTCTCTGCAAATGTAAGAAAACTAAATGTATAGTGATGTAGATCATTAAGATCTACCAAAATTTGTAAATTTCGTGATATGCGGAGTAGCGGTTCTGACTTCAGAGAGGTCCAAACTTTGTATAGCGTAGATGTGTAAAAGCTTTCTTCATGCTATAGATACTAAATTGCAACTAAATAAATATTTAGGAGTAGGCAGTCCTACCAAACCAAAGTTGTAAATTTTATGATCTTAGGGGGTAAGGGTTTGGTTCCAGGGTGGATCCAAAAATGTTACAGTGATGTCTTTATCATTTGAAATACTTCTTGAAGTTTGCTGATGTGGTATAAAAACTAAATGCATATTTAGGAAAAGCAGAAAAAAATGTAAGCAAATTTTGAATTTCTGAACTCCGGGTTATTGACTCTAGGAGGATCCAACTCCTGCAGAATTTTCCTGAGATGTCTTAAGAAATCCTGGGATACAAGATTTATTCCCAGGATTTTCCCTCAGATATCCTGGGATGTTATTGGAACAGGAATTCATGGGATATTTTCAAGACATCTTGATAAAAAATACCCTCAAGATATTTCTACAGAAATCCTGGGATATTATTGGGACAGGACTTTCAAGGATTGTCCTAGGAAAATGGAGATTAATACCAGGACTCCTAAACCAAGAATTCCTAGGATATCCCAAGACTTCAAATGTCCCGGGATATTCTAGGACATCCACTTTTAAAATATTTTGGTTCATATGATAGAAACAAAACAATATACATAATTATGATTTTTTAAGATAAAATTAATTAATGCACACAATTCCATACAGAAAAAATGCCACAGAAATTTTAAGGCCACACAGAAAAAATATTTGAATGTAGCTATGGTAAGTCACTTTGAGCAAGGCATGTTTTTCTGAGTCAGGATTGGAATTGATTGATGGAGTCAATTCATTGCTCTATCCTTCTGTATCCCATATGAAAATCAACCTAAAGAGGAGCACCAAGTATTCTTACTAGTGCTGGGTATTGTGATTCAAAAATCATATTGCAATGATTGCAATGCACCACGATATTACAACAATCTTTATGAAATAAAACAGGAAGTAAAACAATTAGAATTATTCTTTTCTTTCATTCCACTTGAAACACTATAAATATTAAAACTGACATGGATGGATGAATCCAAGAGAGATTGAAATTAGTATAATTGTTAGGTTATTTGTTTATGCAGTCATTTGAACCCAATCAACCACCTGTTACTACTTAAAATGTAATATGACCAGTGTGGGGTTAGTAGAAGTCGATATGACCTTACACATTCCTGTTTTCTGTTTATTTTGACCCAAATGAATATTAACATTGCCATGGTGCCTCTGCATGTGACTGGTCAGGTTTGCAGTGACACCAGAATATTCAGTGTTTTATTACAATAATCGCCTGCAGCAATATTTGTTACAAACTTTTACGTTTTCTTCTTTAGTTTGAAGTGTTTCCATATAGGAGCCTTTGCTTTTTCATTCCTGATCTGTTTAACATCATTTTCCTTCTGTAGTTTGAAGTGACTTTCATGCAACGAATTCGCCATCACACCATTTTCAAACTTTACATCAGGGGCAGGTGACTTTTTACAGGAATTTACAGAATATCAAACCCGAACTTGAATCAGTATGTACAAAAAAATATCACAATATTGTCAACAACCAAAATGGGATTCACTGGTTAACCGGTAATTGTATGTAGCACTAATCCTTACTGATACAATTATGGAAAAGTTGTTACTTTTACAAGAACACAAAAATCATATTTGCATGCAAGACTGCCAAATTTGTATGGTCACTGCAGTTTCTTGACAACTTGGAGTAATCTTGGATAACTATGAGTGTTACTATGATCAAACTTGCACAGATGGAGATTTATAGTCACTATGAAAAGGCTAAGATAAGGAACAATGCTCAATCCCCTAATTCCTATAGAAAATACAAATTGGAGAGATGGGCAAACATGGAGCCCTGGACACATCATAGGTTGGATCAGGTGCCTAGGAGAAGTAGGCATCCCCTGTTGACTGGTCACACCCTTCATGAGCCATATATCTTGATCAGGTAAACAAAATAATTCACAGTTAGAACTGGTATGCCAAGAGTGGCATAACAGTTGGTATAAAACATGTCGAACAGCATTTTACCTAATGCAAGGTTGCAAACTAGATCATTATAAGGACCGTAGAATGTGAAATCACACTTGGCAATTAGGAAAGAGGTAAATTTGGTTAAAAAAATTTTTTTTTAAAATTTGATTTTAGCTTTTTTTCCATCACTAATGTTTGTTTGTTTGTTTTACGTCCCGTCGAGAATTTTTCACTCATATTGAGACGTCACCAGCTGTAGGTGAAGTACCACAAATTTAGACCTATGCTTAGCGCTCAGGGCCGTAGCAGTGAGGGTTCTTGAACGTGCCAACGCCTACCGTGACACGGGACCTCCGTTTTTAAGGTAATATCCGAAAGACCCGTGATTCTCACTTCTAAAATGCCGAGCGTTTGGCGAAGGAGCAATCACTACCTATTTTTTGTCTTAGGTTTGACGCGGCCATGGCACGAGCGGGGCTCGAACTCATGACCTCCCGGTTACGAAGCGAACGCTCTAACCACTGAGCTACCGCGACTGGTCCCATTACTAATGTAATTGAAAGGAAAAATTCAGAAATGTTTTAATATCTGTAAACTCTGATTTGCCACTCAAATTCTGAAAATTAGGAGGAACAAATTTTCTGTAGAAGAAACATTTTATCTTTTTATATATATAATATGAGGTTTTAAAACGTATATTTATTTAATGCACATTTATGCATTTTATTTAGATAAAAATTAAATAATGTCTATTGCCTCAATTCTAATAAAATTTATCAAGTAAATATGGATAATTTATTTTAATTCTTGTAGTTTTGGAAGTCTTGACATTTCATCAAAAGCCTTGAATATGGGAATTGTATAAAAAATATTTTAACTCCTGGCTCTCGATCAAATGTCCAGGCTAGAGCTGGATTTAGATAATGTGATAAAAAAGTCCTGGGAGATCCCAGGAAGTCTTGTTTTGTTCATATGTCAGGATTTCTCAGTCTCAGGAATTCCTAATAGCTGATTGTGAGGATATCCTAGGAATTCTTGGAATGTCCTAGGAATTCCCCTAAGATGTATTTGTAAGGTAAAAATAATTTCTGCAAGGAAAATTAGTGATATCATGTCAATGTTACATATATTATGTAAAGCCTTTCACTATTGGGTGCATTTAAAAAATAGATGTGTTCCTAAACCTTTGTTAAATATTTAGAATTTAGATGAGATATTCAGAACAGGATTTTTTTTTCTCTAGATTTCATAGGCCTTGGGAATAGTGTATAAATACTAAGGTGACTGATAAGGCCTGTGGGCCTCTTGTTTCGTTTACACATAGGAATCTAAAATAGTGTAAACCTAAGAGATTGATATCAGCTCCATACAGTGCTTTATCAATTTCTTGAAAAATGAAGAAATTTAGAATTTTAATACTACAAGCGCTGATGCACAAAGATAAAAATTTCAGACAGGATATACTTCATTATAGCAACAGACATAAATATATTTGAAATAACTACATGGACGCATGTCTCTTTCACAATTCATCGATATTGAAGAAGCAATAATAGTTTATGATACTTGATCCATGGAAAGTGGTGGATTTGGTAAAGTAATAGGGGCCACTGTAAGTGAAAGTTGCATCCTCTTGGTTTTAGACCACATGAAAGATAGACTGTTGTTTTGACTAACAGTTTCCATCAAATGCAATAATATAGAATTTTTGTGCATATATAAGTGGTGCTATGGTACAAGCAAGTTATGGTATTGTTTTTATTGGTTTACTATAGATACACAATGACTTTTTCAAAATGCTACTAGGTGCTACCATCCCTCATGTGTTTTCATCATATATCTATAGCAAACCAATAGAACCATATGGTAACTAATACAAAGAAAGCAATCATGGATGTTCCAACTTGATGATCAGTGAGCACAGAGAGTTTTAGAAATTGGGATGTTACATTTTTACAGTGATAACTTCCAAAACTTGTCAAAATTGAATGAAAAGATAAGTTTATTTTTGATGTTTATTATACTGTTAACAAACAACACTGTTATCTGCATAACATTGCGTGTTTAAGCGGCATACGTAATGGATGTAAAAAGAAATCATTTAATGCGTACATAAAGTTCATATTTTAGAGTGTTTCATTTGGAGAGTCCTTAAGTGGAGAAGTGCTAATTGTGGAGGAAAATTAAAGGTATACGATGAGGTATATAGTAACTGCAGCACTTCATCCAAACATCCATAATGCATAAAAGTTGGTGGCAAACGCATTAAAATTTGAAAGCCGACATTGTTTGAATTTTATTGGGCTTTTCAATGATGTAACATAATTGGCTTTGTTATAAATTTGATAGAATCTCAAAGCTTTTTTATATCTTTACTTTGAGTATATTATTCTTTGAATCACAGAAATAAGTCCTTTAAACATTAATGCAAGTACAAAATGGCTAAAAACTTAGCAGTGAGACTGTACTTCAAAGTGACATTTGTAGGACATCTTGGGTTTGCAATCTCTGCTTTACAATTTGCAGTGGTTAGCTTTGAGTAGTAGGTTTTATTGGACTTTCTATTTAAATTGTTTTGATTCAGAGATTTGAATTCAAAAGAGTTAGGAAAGATGAATAATATCATGATGAATCTTGCTGTGTGTGACAAATCACCTAACTTAATTTAAGACTGGGTAATGGAGTTAGATGAGAACAAAACATGGAGGGATAAGTGGGGAAAACCTCACAGTATGTACAAAAACAACATCCAAATAGTGAACTGTCATCCTCCCGAAGGCCCGAAATTTTAAGCCCCACCCTAAAGTATGTTTGGTTGTATTGAAAGAATTGTCACTTGTTAGTCAATGTGAGAAACAATGAAGTAAGTATTAAATGACGCACCTACCTAAGGTAGACTGTAAATTGGTTTTTGATGACAACACAGCATTTTTGTTATGTATGGATTATAAAAATTGGTCAGTTAATGAAAGTGATATATTATTAATGAACACATTGGTCATTAAAGATATTTTAAAAAGCACACTAATGTATGTTTGTTACTCTTGTTTATCACTTGTTTGATCAGAGTGATGTTAGATTTATGTTAGAAAAGATTGGCAGCAATCAAGGCACTTTTTTAGTTCATCTGAGCTTTTCTGATCACCTCAGTCTGATCCATCAGTCTGTCTGCCGGTGTACTGTAAACGTTTCACATTTTTGACCTCTTTTCTAGAATCATTGGACCAATTTCAACCAAACTTGGCACCAATCATAAATTGGTCAAGGGGATTCAAATTTGTTCAAATGAAGACAGTGCCTTTCTCCAAGGGGAGGTAATATCAAAAAAGTGAAATTACACTAACAAGTTTTAAAAACCTTCTTCAGAACCAGTGGGCCAATTTCAATTAAACTTAATGCAAATTTTCCTTGGGTGAAGGGGATTAAAGTTTGTTCAAATGAAGGGCCATGCCTTCTTCAAAGGGGAGCTAATCACAAATGCAAAAGTAGGGTGGGGTCATTTAAAATTCTTCTTCTCAAGAAAAACTGGGCCAGTAAAGTTCAAATTGACATTGAAGCTTCCTGGCATAGTGTAGATTCAAGTTGTTTGAAAATCATGACCTAGGGTGGGGCCACAATAGGGGATCAAAGTTTTATATGCGAAACTATAGAAAAAATCTTCTCCAGAACCATATGGCCAATTTCAATAAAACTTGGTTCAAATCATCCTTGGGTGAAGGGGATTCAAGTTTGTTCAAATGCGCTCAAAGGGTAGATAATCACAAAAATGCAATAATAGGGTGGGGTCATTTAAAAATCTTCTCAAGAACCACTGGGCTAGAAAAGTTCCAATTTACATTGAAGCTTCCTGACATAATGTGAATTCAAGTTTGTTTAAGTCATGGGGATCAAAGTTTTATATGCAAAAATATAAGAAAAATCTTTAAAAAGTCTTCTTTAGAACCACTAAGCCAGAAAAGTTCCAATTTACATAACAGCTTTCTGACATAGTGCAGATTCAAGTTTGTTAAAATTATGGCCCCTAGGGGTAGGATGGAGCCACAACAGGGAATGAAAGTTTTACATGTAATATATAGGGAAAATCTTTGATATGAGCCAAGGTGACTCAAATGAGCGATGTGCCCATGGACCTCTTGTTAACTTCTTGAAAACTACAGTGCTAATTGACCATTTTTGGTGTAAAGCATCACTATAGGAAAATAAATTGTGAAATTTATTACCATGCCACCCCTGGGGCATCACGAGCAGTGCCAAATACATTAAAATAGGCTATATTTTCATAAATCTTCTCCACTTCCACACATGTGAGAGAAAAATTAATTGCATGGTTCTGATGTCCATGAAACCTCTCAGAATTGTGAAATTCATGGCCCTTGGGTGAAGGGTTTAGTTTTCAGGGCCACCAACGCTGAGGTTTTCTCAAATCTGAGATTTCTCGAAAAATTTGAGTTTTTCTCACCCAAATGTGCCACCAAATAAATGTTTTCTCAGACTCAGATATGTTTTTGAGTTTTTTCTCACATTTGAGCATTTTCTCAAATGTGTGTGTCACCAAAATATTTCTGAAATCAGCTGAGAAAAATATTTGAGATTTCTCAGAAAATTTTGAGATTGGTAAATAGTAATGTCAAATAAAATCTCAAGTGTATTTACTCGCAAAAAAGGGCTGCCAAACAACATTGTCATCGCAGAATGAGATGTCATAGGAATTTAACTAATCTAGACAGAGTTTTGGCTTGGCTGGATATTCACCTAGGGGTGAAGAGATTAGAATTTATAACAATTGTGAGTACAGGGAAGACCCTTGACAGGTTCAATTCTTTGAAAGAGTTGAATGATGGAGATATTTTTGACATCGTTTTTTCTTAGTCATCATTCTCTTCAAATCTGCTGCACCACAATCATAGTGAAGGCTCATTCTAGTAGATTGTATGGTATCTTATCCTATAAGTTAGTCATTCGGAATAACATAGACTATCTGACATATGACTTATTTTAGTCATGTTTGTAAGAAAATGGTGGCTTCACAACCATCTCTCACAGTATTTTGGTGAAGAGAACCATCAGAAAAAGATGATAATATTTAAAAAAGGCAATGTTTAAAATAAAAACAAAAGGATGCAGATATCTGTTAGACATGCCATGAGCTGTTCAGAAATATCGACCCAATTGTCGCGCGGTTCAACTACAATGTAAATCTGACTGTCGTCAGCGTAACAATGATAATCCATATTATGAGCATCACATATATGACCGATGGGTTTTCTGAAAAGACAATAAAGTCGAGGCCCGAGAACGGAGCCTTGCGGGATGCTTAATTTCATTTCCTAGGATTCGGACAGTTCAGAGCCGATCGCTACGCACTGACATCTACCATTCAGATATGATTTAATCCAAGATAAAGCTGACCCAGAAATACCATAAGAATGTTCCATTCGTTGCAAAAGAATTTGATGGTCTATTACATCAAATGTGGCTGAGAGATCCAACCTCACAAGAATACAACAACAAGTATGATCTAAGACTGAAACTATGTCATGGTGAACTTTCAACAGAGCAGTTTCGGTTGAATAGCCAGGTCGGTAAGCCGACTGTTTCGAATCCATCAAGTTATTTGCATTAAGGTGCATATCAGTCCTTGCTGACACTACTTTTTCAAAAATTTTGGACACAAAAGGGAGATTAGACACCAGACGATAGTTCTTCAGTGACTCCTTATCTAAGCTTCTTCAAAAGTGGATGGATGGTTGCTTGTTTGAAGATGCTTGGCATTTACATGTAGCAAAGTGATGCACTTACTAGAGATGTCACTATTGGAACAAAACTTTCTAAACACTGCTTCAACAGGTAAGTTGGGATAGAGTCCATGTCGCGTGACTTAGAGGGTGAACACTTTAGAAGTTTTCGAATTTCATCATGATTTATTGGATAAAATTCTGTTTGCGGATCACCAGTAAATTCCCCACCCGTATCGTTTTTAGATTGTAGAGTATCTCTGATATTTTGAATTTTACGAAGAAAATATTTTCTGGATTCATTGGACAAAGATTAACTGCCATAGGTAAAAATAACGCCATTGTTATTACCGGGGAGATTGTCCAAGTTTGAACAACTTTTTGGTATCATTACCACATTCCATTATCCTCATAGAATAATATTCCTGTTTACTTTTGAACAGAAGCATGCTATTGTTTAGACACTTTTCTTTGTAAATTTGACGATGGATTTCTAGGTTGGTTCGTCTCCAAAGCCTTTCAGCTTTATGTTTATCCCTTTTTGCGGAATATAACTTATTGTTGTACCACTTCGTGTTTGGTCGAATGGCAATTGTTTTGGATTGCATGGGCGTTTGTTTATCGACAGTCGGAATGGACACTCTCGTGATACAAATAGACCAGATCATCGAGACTAAACTCATCGTAACCATGTCCTTCTCAAATACACTAATGTCAATATTTTTATACTTTCTGAAATTCACTGTTTTGCGCACTTTAGATGGTTTGTGTAAGTGAATCAAGCAAGTTATACCTTTGTGATCGCCAAATGACATGCCTCTAAAGTCACAAATGAAATGATCGTCAACAGTTGGCGTTGATTTCAGAACACGGCTATTTTTCCTAGTAACTATGGCATCGAGAATATGCCTGTGGACATGAGTTGGTTTGTTGACAAGTTGTGCCAGACCATGTTCATGTATTGATTGTAGGAACTTTTGAGAGTGTTCGTCATTCTGAATGTCTAAATGAAAGTTCAAATTACCAGTAATTATGAGCTCTTCCGGTGTTAGGCAATATGGCTTAAGTACTGAGACTATTCATTGAAAAATAAAGATACACTGAATTTTTTTAGATTTCAATGGCGGAGGGTAATAAACAACACACAAACGTATTTTTGAATTTCCCTAGGAAATAACACACTCAAGATGTTTTAACTGCGTATAATTCAACCCGGAAGTTATGGTCTAACACACAGACTCTTATTATAAATCACAGCTATGCCACCTTCTCGCTGTTTTCTGGGTATTTGATGGATATCATAACCTCAAGGAACAAGATCAGCAAGAACAACCTTATCTGTGTCCGTTCCTAACCAGGTTTCTGTAAGAGCAATCGGGTCAATATCATTTGAGACAATGAGTTCGGAGACAGATAAAACTTCATTCTTGACAGATTTACTGTTTATTGAGTACAGCTTGAGTGGGTTGCTTTCATTCTCATGTTTTGTTGTTGGTACAAGTTGATAGAATTATTCAATGTACAAATGTAGGATGTATGGTGCTGCTGAGCGATGTTATTGGAATTTCACTTGGTGTTGGAAGGGGATCTGTGCATTTTCTATCAGAAACTGGTATGGTAGATATGGGACTGCAGGAAATACAAACCAAGTTATCTTTATCAACTCCATGTTGTTGTTCCAAATATCTCGACCGCCCAAAACACACTGTATGAATATGCCTGATAAACTGACATCCCGCTTTTGTGCCCCTTCTCATATGAAAATTTCTCGTATGATCTGCCCAATGTTGGTAAGATGATGTTACAAAACACATTGTAAGGAAAATTAAAAAATGTTGTGAATGAAAATTCTTAGAACGCCTTCTTAATGAAAGTCGAGACAACCGAAAGATAATTTGTACATATAAAAGTCGGCCTAAAGTCACAGATCAGTGAACACCATACACAAAATCATCAACTAAAAGTTTGTTTAAAATACAATTTTAAGACGACAAATTCCGTAGTTACATTTAATAATGTCACATGTAAAAGTACAACAAATCTTAAAACTATATCTTTAGTAAATTAATAGAAACTAGACTAAATATCAAGAGTGACAGGTGGAGCGGCCATTGCATAGTGCTAACACCACTCCTTGGTAGGAGTTGTGCAAATGTGTTATGGTGACATTTTGTTTAAGTCACATGACTTAAACAAACATTGTAGTAGAAACTATGGATTTTGAACCAATTCTTTCTAATACACATGTTACCAATTAGAACTTACTTAAATGGGCCACTTGCTGCGTGTACCATTACTAGAAATTCTAATTCTACTGCGCAACACTTTAAGGACATGCACATATCATGTTTCTGAACTTTTTAATTTTTTAAGCAAAATTAATTCTTTCCATACCCAAAATGACTTCAAATGTGTTTTAAATAAAATGTTTTGTGTACTTTTGAGTTTGAAAGCGACAAAATTCAAATCTTACGATATGCATATTTACTTTTGATATTTTGCACACCATTATGTGTGATATCATTTGTAACCTCGAGCGAGAAGTTTTCAAAACAATTGTTAGCCATTTCATAGACATATTAGAGTTAATTGACAAGAAAGTCAATTATCATGTTAACGGCTTGTGGATAACATTGCATTAGGGTGTTTTGTACCATATAAGGGAGTATTAACTGTCAGAAAAATGGATGTAGACTGAGTTTTTCTTTTTCATTTATTTGAAAGAATGTGTGAAGAAAAGACGTTGGTAATTTTTGGTCGGCACAGGGTCTAAGCTATATAAAAAGAAAAGTCAAGAAACAGTTCATGTACTTTTCCAAATAGCGTTTGGACAGAGACAGCTAAATTGTGGGAGAATGGTTATATACATATTGAAGCTAGGCATATAGTGTGTGAATTCTGTTCTGGTGTTTATCATTTCACAAAATACATGCTTGCACCTTATAACAACATATACTTATGGTACCTGTTTCAACCAACTCGTAGATTTTTAGGAAAAAAATTGAAAATAAATGAACTTGTAATTGTACATATTAAAATATTGTGATTCCTAACTTTAACTGAATTATAATGCTATTTTTTTTTTTAAATCAAGCACATTATGTATATAATGGTGTGTTCCCACTTCCTAGTGATGTGTAGATTACAATTTCCAAAAATAGATAAATTATTTTAAAAAATGAAAGAATGTAATATTGCTGTATTAAATAATGTATTGTGATTTAAATTTAAATTTGATTTTTATTTTTTTTTTATTGATATTTTCGAAATGCATCTGTGATGTACAGTAGGATTAGATGTTAATGATGTAACAAATGTATTGTATATTTTTTCTAATCCAAAATAGCTAATAACTGCACAGTTTAATAAAAACAATGCCAATTATAGACATATTTAAAGGAATAACCCTACCAAGTAGTGTTTAGACAGTGACCCATGTAAACATTATTTACCTGCAATTGCTGATTTTATACTCACTTCCTAGCTACATTTGGGTATTTACATTGCTGTATTTTTATGCACTGGTGACATAAACATACAAGGTTTGAATGTTAAGACTCGGGGAATATTTGTCAACATCGAAATAAATGTCCATGGTGAATAAAAACTTAGGTTTTAAAAATGTCTAACACTCTTTTTGCAAACAGCTAATTGAGAAAGGAAGCATATGACGTCACTGTACCACGTGACTACCTATCTAATTAAAGAGACTTTTTGAAATCGGGGATTAGATTTAAATTCGTATTGTGACTAATTATCACAATATTTCGGCGAACTAACTGTTAAAATGCACAAGGAAGACAAATTGCGTATAGTTTTGTATATTTTGGAAACGTAATATGTCCTTTAATAATGTGCTATTGTATTAACTGGTGACTATTCAATAGTTTTTAATTTGACTTTGTGTGTGTGTGTGTGTGGTCTGTGGTCTGTTTATGTGTCCTAAGCTAATAATGGTACAGTTTATATAACATTCTAAATCTTTAAGACAATCCACAGACAGAATACTAGAGCTCTGAAAATGCTTGTTTTCCATATAAGTAGACAAACTGTTTTGTCTCCTACTGAATCCTGTTTAAAACATATTGCCAGTAAAAGATAGAATGCAGATAATGCTTTATGAATATCCATAAGAGCTGTATTATCTACCTGACTGTTGTGACCTAGCTTGATCTGAGCACATTAATTTTGATAAGAAAGGCTGTTCTAATGGTGAGACTGATTACTCTGCACAGTCAATGCATCAAAAAGCTGTTCCTGAGTGACATACCTCAGATGAGGCTGATTACATGGTAATGCACATTCAGTTGCATCATCATTCAGCATGCAAAAATTTTGTGGAAGAATTACAATTTCTTGATGCATGTTACACCCAATTGCCTTTTAGCTCACCGTTACCAGGCAGGGCTTGTAATTAACATATGCCTACCAGTCTGTGACTGATTAAAATTTCAGTGGACTGACTGACAGTCTGATGGGACTGGTCAGTTTTTTAAATGCCAAAGATTTTAGAAAATCCACTTGTATAATTTTATTAAATGTTCGATTGGCACTGTAGATATCTGGGTGTCCCAATATAGACTAAATATAGATGTATATGACCAATTACCAGCCATCCACTTGAAGGCCAAATTATACGATGAGAACACATCAGATTTTTATGCCATAATTTCCCAGAAAACTCTGGACTGGTAAATATTTCTGAAGGCTGGACTGGTGACATAAAAAGTAAGTTTCAGGCCTTGCCAGAGTTTGAAGTGATGATTCTATTTATAGGTTGTAGTAGATTCAGTATTTGCACACTGCATGACAACCAGTTGCAGTATCTTGGTGTTTAGAGCATTGTAATGGAGGTTAGTCATAGTTTCTAGCCTTACTTGTGCTGTAATTGCCTCTGATCTGGCCTGGAGTGTAAAAGTAAGCAGTAACTGCTCCTTCACCAAACTGTTGGTATTCAGAAATGAGAGTCTTTTGGATTAAACCTTAGTAAAAGAGGCCTGAAAAAAAAAATCCTCATTGCAATGGCCCTGAGTGCCATGCATAAGGTCCAAATTTGTGGCTCTTCACCTACAACTACATGTAGTGATTATTCAATATGAGTGCAAAATTCTTAAGGAGACATGAAACAGATGACCAAATATATTCAAAACATGTACTGGAAAGGTGATGCAGCTTAACATCATGAGAATGTGCATTGAACTTTTTAGTATGATGTAATGAATTCAGACTTTTGTGATATCATGGATTTAGTCTTTTAAAATGTCAGGGACTCGGTTTTTATACAATCATAACTACTCAGCTGTTTACATAACCACAAATAACCTTGTATGTGGATTGATGCCATCAGGGTCTTCTGCTCAGTGTACAAAATTTAACTATGATTTCACAGATGTACATTATAATTTAACAAATGCAGCTATGATATACACAGCTAAGATATTCCACTTGTATATTCATGTATTTTAGTGAATAAAACTTTAATGATACCCAAAGTGAATCTGTGGGGGGAAATAATCTTTACTCTAGAAAACACATTAGACAGGGATTCAGTTCTATCCTTTAAACCTTGTCCACAAGCTCGCTTCCGGTGAATAAATGCATCAATTTGATGGAATTCTTACGTTGATCCATGTCCAAATCTTTTTTCTAGTTATGGAAACGAACGAGCGTGATCTGATTGCTTATATAATGTCATTGATTCAGCCTTATGTGACGTCATGGATTCTGCCTTTGGTGATATCATGAATTAAACCATAATTTTATGATGTCATGGATTTAGCTTGTTATGATCCCCTGTGAAACATTTAAGAACAGTTCTTGAATTATTCAGCCTTTTTTCAGGAATTGTTGTAGAACAGTTATTTATGAACATTCTTAGAATGTATCTACCACTTCTTAAATTTAATCAGGAATTTTCCTGAAATGTAAAATGAAATAAGAACTTAGCATTCAGGAGCAGTACCTGCACTTAAGTGTTCAATAACATAGGAGGAATCTGATTTCAAAAAAGAATTTGAGATATTTGTAAGAATTAAATTATTTTCTCTGTAGCAAATATATACTCTATTGGAGGAACTTGTCCTGAATCTTTTAAGAATTCTGAAAATTCTTCACTAGTTTTTTAAATGTTCAATATGTTGTTGAGGGATAAATCAAGAAAATTAATTGGTAATCCTGAAAAATCCCTCATTCATTCTTATAATTATTTAAGGAACATTTTGTAATTTTGAATTCCTTTATCAGTTCTTGGGAAGTTCCAGAGCATTTTGAAGAATTACTTGAGAACAATTTAATTCGTAAGTTCAAGAACATGTTGGTAACATTTTAAACTATTTTAAAATCTGTGAACAGTTCTTTATTGGTTCCTAAGTAATGTTCAAGAACCTATTAGGAACTAAAGTTCTTCAAAGATTGTTTATCAAATCTGGAACTGTTAACTTCCAGAACTTTCAAAGGAGTTAATTAATATGACTGCAAGAGTTATCCAGCTTACCTCAGTAAGAGTTGTTAATCATATTAGGGTATCATCACTTCAATAGAATAAAACAGTATACAGTTATTTCATGTCTGTCTGGGAAACAGTCAAAACTTTTGTCCCTTGATGGTGTGAAAGACCTCCCACACAACCTTGGAGCAATAGTTTTGACTGTTACCCAGAGAGACATTAAATAACTGTTCATTATCCAATTATCGATCAGCTTTTCTGTGATTAAAAGAAACACAATGTAGCAATTCATACTTTCTTAATATTTCATAACACATTGTACAAAAACATTTCAAAATAAGTATTAATAAAATCAGTTGTGATGATAGATATGTACAGCTGAATATGGAAAATAATACATTGGAAATGGAACTGGCGCAGACACAGGATTTTGAACATTGTAATCTTCACTAACAAAACAAATTGGTCCAACTCACCAAGACACTGATAATGTGTGGCAGCACACTGGTAGCCAAACTCATGTGTGCATGCCATGAATCAGTCAAATCTATTGACATCAATAGTTTAACCTTACATGATCAGAGTAAACAAAAAATTGTTAATAATAATAGACAATTGGATAATAACAATATATAGTCCTTGATTTAAACTTTTGTTGCCAGCAGGAGGCATTGGTGTTTCTCTGACACTTTTAATTTGCATTGAATGCCTATAACTAGCTGTAACTTGCATGTGTGTTTCATTACGATTTACTACAGTTTGATATGTTGGAAGAGGGTTATTGCTCAGCTTGTTCTTCCTCTTGGAGCAGCTGGCATTCCTTCCCAGGGGTCTGTTTGTTGCATCTCCTTGATTTATTACATTTTGTTTTTCATACTTGTCAGTTTTCCCTATACTATGTTATCTTTCAAATGGATACTCTATATAGACTCTTTATCATTTGGATTTCTTCCCTCCCCTATACTTTACTTTGTTGCTCTTGCATACCCTTAGTGTGCCCAAAGAAAGCATTTACTTCTTTTAATTTTAATTTTCAAATTGTACACTGAACAGCTGTGAAACATTTTGTTTAGTAAGAAACAAATTAGTTGTGTTTTTAATTTCTGCCAATTAGGGAAAATACTAAATAACAGGGGCACCTGCTTCACAATGTGTACTTTACCAAGCCCAATTTTCAAAACTTGATAAATGTCCTAGGGCAACTCATGAACCTCCACTCACTATTTGTTTCTTTGCTCTGTTTAGTCACTTCTTGTATGTAATAAAAGAAATTAGTCTATCAAGTTGTGCAGATTTCAAATAGTTTCATACTTCTTGAAGGATCAAAGAAGCATTATTCATAACATGAAAATTATTGGAAAATGCTCTAATCCTTAAAGCTGACATGATTTATGGATTGTAATGTACAGTCAAGTACATTAGCATGTTAGGATTCATGTGTTTTAGGGTATAAAGTATGAATTATAGTGAGATGGACAAGTTTATTTATGGTGGGAGGCCATTATTTTGATATCTTTCCTATATTCTATATATACATCGCAGGATAATCAGAGGGCACTTTTCACCCTTGGATAAATGAAAAACAATCACTCTCTAATGAAAAGTAACAGATTGATTGATTGTTTATTGTTTCCGCCATACTCAACAATTTTTCAGTTATCTGGTGGCATCCAGTTTTTGTAGGTGGAGGAGAGAACCCAGGTACAATGTACCCGGGAAGAGACTACCGACCTTCCGAAAGTAAACAGGCAAACTTTCTGGCATATATCCGCATGAGCAAGAATCGAACCTGCACTGACAAGAGGTGAGAGGCCTTGTGATTTTGAGCGCAATGCTCTAACCACTCGACCACAGGGGCCACCTAAAAACAGTAACAGAGAAATAAATAACATAATATCAGATTGACAAGACCACTATTTTAAAATTTCTCTCTCTTGCTCTCTCTCTCTCATCAATTCAGCACACTCCTACAGTTGTTCGTTCAAGTTTTATTATGCATGCACAAGAAGCTAAATAATTTCCCAATTTTTATATTTTGCAATACTCTTATTAGCAAATTGTAGTCGTATATGGATTCATGAACAATACAGGGTAAATATTCTACTCTGATACTTCACCAGATTGAAGATAGCTGATTGGTTCGTGCTAAATGTGTTTTGATCTATACAAATGTATTTACTGTAGGAAAACAAATGGAGATTACCATTTTGTTTCATGGATTATAAAAGTTAAAGGGAGTAATACTAATACTTGGGGTATTTTCGACAAAGCATGGTATACGTATATCTGCAGCCTTTTACAGATATTGCCGAAGACCCAACTGGTAAATAGTCGTCCACATGTGATTTCATGGAGAGCATACATTTTATGTGCATTGGTTACAGTAGTATTGATATATTTGCATTTTGATTGGAGTGAGTGAATGGTATATATTTTATTGTAATTTTTAGCACTGCATGATGTTCTAAAACGTGATTTCATACCTTTTTTTATGTCCTATACTTTACTGTCATAGATGTATGTGTTACCTGTTATCTGCACAGGTAAATCGTAAAGTGATGTGAAGTAAAGCATAGCAAAACTCATCTCTGTATATACCATGCAAATCCTGATACATATAACAATAGAACATTTTGTCTAATATGGCAGATAAGCAGAGAAATGGCTATTAATTCTCCTATAATTATGAATTCATGTCAGCTTTAATCAGTTGTTCCATCTGTCAGTGCAATTCTTACTATGAATTTGTCTTATGAGAAGATAGAGTTATCCCTCTTTGAACCTAAATGACTATGGATTTTATCCAATTGGGCAGATCACTTCATGATTTCCTAAACGATGATGAAATATAGATTAAAGCATTACAAAATGCAAAAACGAAAGTTTAGAAGAGAGATCTTCACACTCTGGGTTCAAAGCAATCGTGATGTTTTGGATGCCATTTAGGAGGAATACATGTGCTACACTGTCATAACAGCTGACTACCTTTTGAAACTGGAATGAAAATGTAATTGTCAGCAATACTTGTATATTGCTTTTAAATCTAATAGCATAGCTGGGTAGCTGAATAGGTTTACGTGTCGACTGTAGATGGGGCTGTACTTCATGCCTTAAAGTCTAGTTGGGGGGGGGGGGGGGGATAAATATTTTTGCAGGTGGCTCTTCACTATTTTTTTTTTTTTTCACTCAAATTTTAGTTTTCAAGTTCACATTGTGACAGACTCATGTTTTATATATTATGCATATTGCATGTGCATTTATGTATTAAAAAAATTAATATTAATATATATTTTTATATACATCACACTTCTACAGATGAATTGCAGATTTATACAATTTACCTGTAGTTTAGTGTATTGAGTTTTAAACAGTCATTTTCTAGAAAGGTCCAGAGTTAGCCCCGGGACTCTAATTATATTCTGGTCATAGTTATTTGGTATCTTTTGACTTCATTGGTGTTTTATTTTGTCTTATGCTTTCTTGTTGGTTTTTTGTGTTTCTCCTCCAAGAGTTCTGTGTTTTGGTTGATACCTGACCTAGCTTTTGAAAGTGATGGTCAGATTTTTTAGTATTGGTGACTTTTTCAGTCCTTTAACTTTGTGACAATTATTTCCACTTGCATGGGTCTTCTTATTTGTATTGATCCATAATAAAGAGGTTTGTCTTCTTCAAAATCAAACCAACAGTGTTGTTGTATTTGCCAACACAAGTCTGTTACATTATTATTTTAAAATTTCTCCACTAATCATCCATAATAGTTTTCTGTGCTGTGTTATGTCTCTTTAGTATACTAGACATTTGATTTCTCAGCTAGAACTTGAGCTACTTCATCCCTCAGGTGACAAAAAATGAAAATGTGTCTTTTCCCCTTCAATGTGCAGTGTTTCTGTGCATCATGTTAATTTAGTAAAGAATTGAACTTATACATATGATTGTATCCAAATGATTTTATGATGTTTTTGATAATTTCATAAACAATGAATAATAGAAAAGTTCCTATCAGTTTTCATGCAGTGTCTGTTGACTTGTTTGCTGTATAATAAAATATTTATATTGTTGAAATGATAAAAATGAGGGGAGGAATGCATTGTATTGAGTAATATAACAAAGATAATGTTTGACAAACATTTTATTTAACTTTCAATATCATGAGTTGTCTTTCTTCCAAGAAGTTGGAGACAGCAGTAATTATTGATGTTTATTTCATAATCCTTGGTTTGCCCTGAAAACTCCTAGATAACATCGGGTGTACTTCCAGCTGTAAGTGTATGAAACAGACTCCTGAAGACACTTTTCTACACATGCAACACAAGTTATCAAACCTTCGTTTGCAGAGAATTGGAGTTTATTACTTCATATATGCACCAGATTTGGTATATTGAAAATCTTGTCTAGGGTGGCCTTTAGGGTCAAAGGGCAAGTCTTCTATGACAAAAATAGATATTTGGTGGCATTAATAACTGGAGAAGGGTTATTTGCACATGCATAGTTTGATGTAATGAAAAAATTGTCTGAGCTTAAGTTTGGTCAGTCACAAATCAAAGATTGTGCCTTCTGTTGCTGAAAAGATGTATTTCAAATGTGAGCATTGTAGAAGTTGAGTAATTGTGTTTATGCATATCACATGTCATTGAAGTAAATTTTACTTGACTTTGATACGGTCTGTAATGATACACACAGCTTCCTAATAATTAGGCTCTCAATTTTTATAGAATAACTAGTGATCCTGAGATATCACTTGGTTCTTTTTTTGTACCATTTTCTTTTCCACACACATGGAGTGCATTGAGGAACATCATTTATATTGTTACGACATATGTCTCTCTCAAAGATTGATCAGTGGTAGAAGGATGAATTATATTTTCCAATGCACGCAATGTTTTTGAAAATAAAGAATAAGCACTGTAAGTGACATTTTCAGTGAAAAAATAATGGCAGACGATAAAATACTTCATTTCCTACATCAAATTACAAGAAATGGTGTGAAACTGACAAGGCTATGATGATATCTACAACAAATTTATGGTAATATTTATGACCAAATGAGAAATGATGTTTGATAAAAGAGATGTTTCAGATTTTGAAGATCTCGCATGAATTCTTACATTTGTTGGGGGCCATATGCTTGACCCTTTATTATGTAAAGGTCTTTTTACAATGCCTACTTTTTATCTCTATGTGTAGCATATACTCAAATGGGCATTTATAATTGAAATACTATTGTTGTGGAAAATGTCACACCTAGGAATATATGCATACAGATGAATCTAGTAAGAGGGGATGAAAAAATATTAAAACACAACAGGAAATTTAAATGGATGAATATTTCATTTAATAACAGAAAGTATTATTCAACATTTTTGTATTTGCATTATATGGTATCAATTTCACATGTAGGACAGAATATTTTTTCATAACACCAATTCTGTAAATACATTCAAAAATATTTTTTGTATGGAGAATGTTTGCATGGGTCAAAGCTTCTCATGGACATTATTATAAGTTTTAATATGATTATTCTTGTAGTAAACACTTCAGGAATTTACTTGACAATGTGAAATTTTCAAAAATGAAAGACAATACATTTTTATGTCTTAAGTATATAATTACCAATGATTTAAATTTTTTTTGAAAATATTTTAAACTCTTTTTGTGTCAAGGCTCCAGGTAATAAGTGGTGAGTCAAAAGTAGAGACACAGCTAGATGTCCAATTTTCTTCCATTGAAATGACCACTACTCACAGAAAATTTATATTAATCAATGGAATGTATAAACCTGGCCTAGATTTTTTTTTGGGGGGGGGGGGGGATTGCTACACCAGAGAAATTTGAGGTGGATGAAAAGTAGCCCTCTCCAATGTTTTTTTCAATGTCAGATGTAAAAAAAAAAAAAAAAAAAAAAAGGAGAGAGAGAGAGAGAGAGAGGCTAGATGAAAAGCAGAGGATATGTGCAACAATTTTTTTCTTTCCAAATTTACTTTATTTAGCCAAAAAATGTAGTTTTAGTAGAAAGTTATCTGGAAATTTTAAAACCCCTGCTGGACTCAAACCCGCAATCTACAGTTCAGCAATCGACATGCTAACCTACTGAGCTACTCAGGCAATTAAATTTGAAAGGAATCAATAAATATTGCTGATATATATATTTTCATTCATATATAGAAAAGGAAGTCAGCCGTTGTGATGATGTAGTATACCTCCTTAAGCTGCAACTTGGACTAAGATTTTACTCTAATTTTGATAGCTCAAATAAAAGAAAATTCAAGCTTTAGTTTGAGATTTTTATGAGAAATCAAAGCCTGTTATGAAAAGAGTGGAAAAAAAATAAGAACTATTAACTACAAGTCACTTGTGGAAAAGTGTAATTATCTGAAGCAATTTATGTATTGTAAATCATGAAAAGGGCAGACAACTGCAGATTTTATGTACCAACTTTTATTTGATCCCAGGTGTTCAATTTAGGTACATGTTCTTTCTTCAGTCGATCATGAAACACTGTAGAAAGAGGTACTGTATCTGTTGATATGTTTTGTTATGCCTATTGCACAAATTTTATTTCCTTTCCAAGAATTTTGAATATGCATGCATCGTTGGAAACCCACGGTTGATTACGCGTCAGTCCTCTCTCCATCATCCGTGGGGCCATTGATTCCTACTAGCTCATTTTCGTGAAAACAATTTTGATTGGTGGCTCATGGGAAACCCTGAGTTATTTGTCCAATCAAAAAATTGCGTTCAGCGCCTTTTTAGTGTACGCACCATTTCATGGGTACAGCCATATAGTTTTGATTGTGAAATTTGGGTAATGCTACCTTTAAAAACAGAAGAGTTCCACTACTAAAATTACTTTGACTGGACGATATTTTTTGAAAATATTCATGAGACCGAGGTAGAAGGAATCAATGGCCCCACGGGTGATGGAGAGAGGAATGACACGTAATCAACCATGGGTTTCCAATGATGATATGTATGGTGCTTAAGGTTAATGCAATGAGCAAATTTGGATGTCAAGAGGGATGGGAATATACAAATTAGCACTCTGTATGGAATGATTTACTGTTTACAAATGTGTGCTATGTATGGGGAAATTTGCTGTATACAAGTGTGCTCTCTGTATGGGAATATTTACTGTATACAGGTGTGTACTCTGGGATAATTTACTGTATTCAAGTGTGTGCTATGTATAGAATAATTTGCTGTGTGTGCTCTAAATGGGAAAGTTTACTGTTTAAAATTGTGTGCTATGTATGGGATAATTTACTGTATACACGTGTGCACTTAATAGGGTAAAATTTATTGTTCACAAGTGTGTGCTCTGTTTGGAGAAAATTTTCTGGATTACAAGTTTGTGCTCTATATGGGAAAATTTACTGTTTACAAGTGTGTGCTTGGTATGGGAAATTCTGATGTTTACAAGTATTAAACAGTAAACAGTTGTAAATTGTAAACAGTAAACTCTGTATGCAAAAATTTAGTTTACAAGTGTGTGCTCTGTATAGGATAATTTACTGTTTAGAATTTTGTGCTATGTATATTTACAGTATACAAGTGTGCACCCAGTATGGGAAAAATTTGCTGTTCACAAGTGTGTAGTCTGTATGGGGAAAAATTGGGTGTTCACAAGTGTGTAGTGTGTATGGGAAAAATTTGCTGTTTACATGTGTGTGCTCTGTATGGGAAAATTTGCTGTTTACACGTGTGTGCTCTGTATGGGAAAATTTACTACTGCTGCTATTTCCTATTCAAATTCAGGTTGATCTTGTACTGACTACAGATATGGCTAGACTAACAAAATTAATTATTAGAAAGTTTTAAGTATTTTTGGAATATTTTATCATAAAACATTTAAAATCTACAGATGGTAAAGACATTCAGTCTGAAGAGTGTGCTCAAGTTGTAAAATGAAGTTTAATAAAAAATCCACTAGTGAACAAAAGATGTTCTGTCAGACCCTTCGAACCCTTGACTGGTTGGTTATTGCAGTTTCCAGTTGTCACAACAGTGTACAAGTATTTAATTGAGTCATTTCCATTGGAGAAATTGCTGTTAAGAATGAGGATTGTCTAAGAAATTGAGTTTTGAAGAGCTTCCTAAACAAACTGTATTTCACGTTACTTTTAATTAATCACTGTTTTCTCACAATCCATCATTGACGTGTTGAAGTGGAACCTTGCTTAAATCTGCCTTGGGGTTTAATTTGTATGAGTCCATTCTGTGATTATGCCAGTAACAGCAAAATATATGTCGCAAGGTCTTGCGAAAATAAGAGCTAATAATACAATACAAAATAAAGTTTACTGAAAAGTTCACAGACTGCATGAAGTTCATAACGGCTTCAATTGAACGATAGTTCTCGGTGTGAACCATGCTAGCTATGTGGAGGACAATTTCTGAGGGTGCCACTAAGATGAGAAACATGACCACAATGACGATGAGGGTGGTGGTCAGTGTGATGTTAGTGTCTTGGGAAGATGAGTTATCGTACTGAAATTTCTTACGATATCGATAAGATTGGTGGATTTTGCAGCAGATGCAGATATTGAAGCCAACCAATAGAATGAGAGGGATAAAATTGCCAAGAATAGCCCACACTACTCTGTAAGTGGTATCCACCATTGTATCATGTCCCAGTGGTATGATTTCCAGAAAATAAACAACTGTGTTGTTATTAATCACTTTTTCAACCACTTGATTTCTCCAAAGTACAGGAACATTGAATAGTACTGATAAAACATACACACAAATGATTATTAACTTTGTCTTCCTCAAGGTCATCAACAAGATTTGGTTCAGAGGGTGACATATGGCAATGTACCTCTCTGTTGCCATGGTAACTGTGAGCCAAGTGCTGGTCAGGATAAAGACATTGATAATTGCAGTGGAGTACATCCCATAATACAGAATGAAGCCCTTCTCTGTGTAATGATCAGTGGGGAGGAATGTGGTGGGGAAAGCAAACAGACAGAACAAGAAGTCGGAGAGGGCTAAGGAAATGAGGCACAAGTTTGCAGCTTGTTCCACAGTTCGCAGAGAACGGCGGAGTTTCCGTCGAGTCAGAATGGTTAGGTTAAGGATGTTTCCAACAATTCCAAACAAACACACAGCAGGAAGTCCATAGTTATTGAGTACATTGATGACATCCCGTTCTGAGTTGGTTGGGGGTAGGGCGGTGCTCTGTTCGTACATTGTGTGGGTGCTGCTGTTGATTAAAGTTGTCATGGTGATGTTGACAAATTGGTTTTCATCCCCTGTATCTGTCATTCTTCTGCAAAAAAAAAAATGAACCAAAGCCATAAATAATAAACCCGAAACCATGTCCATCATGAGATATGTTTTGTTAAAGGTAAATGTTTTATTGTACCTCTTAATGCACACACACAGAACAAATTTGTTTACAGCAAGCTGTCGGTGCACACAATAAGACTTTATGGCTTTTTGATATGGTCTTTGTATATTATGGTATATCAACAGTTGAGCAAATCTTGGAATGTTTGACATTGATTTCAGTGCCGTACAACAGACTACTGTTGGAATGATGATTGTAGCTGGGTATACTGATGGATTAGACCCGTTTTAATGGGTCCAAGAGGAGCATATCCCAGTAGCCTTTGATAATACTGATCTATCCATCTTGAGGGAAACATTATCTTGTTCCATCAAGTATCAGGATTTAGCTAAATGTATACATAATAATTCATGTGCTCTTAGATGAGGGAGGGCATTTATAGTTGTATGGACTACCTTATAAATATATTGACATCTCAGCAGACATCATTAGTTTAAATATTGTACAGCTTAGAAATGAAATGCTCATAAATATGATAAGATACAGATGCATAATTGATATTGATGTCCATTGTCATTATAGTACTATTTGTAGCCATTGTCTTTAATGGCCTCATTTGTGCATACATTCTATTCATTTAGCAAATCATTATAACCATCAACTTAACTTTGCAGAACTGGCCAGTATCCCATTGAAATTTTACTGCACTTGACCTTGACTAGCAAATTTGATTTTATCCATGAGATGTACAGCAGCAAACTATATTTATCATCAAAGTGAGCACATATGACTCCTGCATATCCGCTATTAACTTCTTGATTGACTTAATCACCAGTAAAAATGGAAGCGCATCCTCATGATTCTCGGTAACCTGTCTGATTCTGGTTCTGAAATTTCCCATTATTCCTTAGAATCTGATTTTTCATAAATATCTTTTTCTGATCTGAATAACTGTTACAATTTCAGTGAGAATCTACATCAAATTGTGACTACAGAATTTTTTTTTCCAATTTTATGCAGTAACATAAAAAGGTCAATTGAAGCAATAAGAATGCATGACCTAATATGATCTTTGAACTTGATTTGATATATGAATGACCTTGTGACTTTAATCTATGGTATATATTGGTGTGTGTGTGTGTGTGATCTTAGGAGACTTTATATCACACTCCTTGCACTTGTAATACAAATTCAAGTCACAATATTTACATTTGCCAATGTTTTGCCTTATATGACATTACTAATAAAATTGACATTCAATTTTCCATAACATGAAGTCAGTCACGTGATCAGACTTTTTTCTTGTGTAAGAATACAATCACTGCTTCAAAAGTATTTGAGTCAATTGTACTAGGAACTTTCACCTGTCTTAACATCATAACGGAAACAAAATAAATAAAATGCATCCGAATATTTACAGAGAATTTATTTTGTAAACGGACAAGAATTTCATTAATGAGTAAAGCAGAAACATTCACCATACTGTTCAGTTGTTTTATCTTTTAAAAATACCGTCTGCAACTTAAACTGCAACTTCTGAAGTATGGCGAATTCATACGATGTCTTTGATATTTACATTATGGCAATCTAATATTAGATTCACTTTATGATGATGGTAACCTGTTGTTTCTGGGCAATAGCCATCACCTCCATGACCGAGGGTGGTTTCGAGTTTGAAACATTGTTCAAATCAGGGCACCACTGAGAGTCTTTGGGTGTTATAGGATTTGATCATGTGACCAACTTCATGTCATATCCCAATGACGCTCAAAAAATGTATCTTATTTCTTAAATGAAATGCATCATTTATATGATGTTTCACCGTACAGACACCATGGTATGGTGTGGCATGAAAGTCACCAAGTCTCCCTCAGATTTTAAGGGATGACAGAGGTGCACCATGCAGACACCACTTAACAGGATACCCCATCTCTGGCAAGGTCATGAAATTACATCTCAAAGAAACTGTAAACTCTGACAATCTACAAAAATTACCACCAACACCCCCAAATTTAAATGGTACTGCAGAAATCTCAGCAAACTTGGAGAATGATTGAGTTAAAATTTCGGTACTTTTTGGTAATCTGTCTGAGTTTATTAGTGCTTGATGACCTTGAAAATTATGCATGAGAGTTGTAGTTATTTTAACTAAGGTGATAAATCAAATTGTCTATCAATTTAGTCTGAAATGTATGTAAATGTACTAAGAATGGTCAATGCTAGGACTAGGAAGCTAGTACAGAATTTCTGTTGCCTATCAACATTATTGGACCTATTTGATCATGTAGAACAGGGTGGTCTTCCTTTTCTTGAGGTATATAGCTACAGATATACACCTCACTTACAGGTGTGTCAGTCATGTAATGTCCAAGTTATACAGGGTATATATTGTATTGTCCATGTTTTATAGGCAAAATGCTTTCTTTGTTTTGTTAAATGGGAAATGAAGTTCACAAACATTGCAGAAAAAATGCATAACCTGCTTCATATTTCCTTTTAACAAACCAAGGAAAGACATTTTGTTATTAATATTTTTCTTTTTCTATTTTTAATATAAATGCTTTCAAGTACATAAAATATTAATGCACATGTATTGACTTGCAAGTTATTTAAAGTTGCAGCTGAAAATCACTTGACCATGACTTGCCTCCCATTTAGGGATGATTTCCATATTTGAACAATGGTAAAGGGGAAATAGTCCATGAAGGACAAGCCCTAAACACAAAAGTCAGAACACTGCTGTTCAAACGTGAATACATTGTAACATAAATCAATATCACATCATAGTCTTCGTATGTATTTCTTGTCTCGACATCTCACTGCCATACTTTTACAGCATTTTGGTGTCTTATCGCTATTTTAGTAATAATTTGTCAATTTTATTTTTAACAGTTCTTTTTATAAGTGTTTCATCTTCATTAGGACAACCTCTGTAAAGCGCATAGAAACTATACATAATTTTGCGCTATATAAGTGAATATAATAATAATAATAAACATAAACTATCCTATAATATAGGTAAGCATTATTAATTATTCTAAATTCAAATAAAAAGTAAAAAATAAACCAAAAGACCAATTTTCCAACAAGTTCACCAATGCCTTGAAATAGGTCTCGGAGTTCATGGAATGTGCATATTCACATGCAGGGGGGGGGGGGGGGGGGGGGGGGGGGGAATAAGATCTAACAAGATAAAAACAAAATGTGTCTTCGTAGCTGCAAATGACAAGGAATGATGGATTTCAACAGAAATTATGCAGAATACACAAAGTGTATTGGTTGTAAAAGGAATATGATCTAATTAGTGATATTCTTTATGAAGCTGATGCAAGCTTATTATGCACTAACAGTAGTGTAGGGAAATCTACTCTCTAAGAGATTAACACTATATTAAGGAATATTGTCTATACTCTTTTATCAAGCTTTTTGTAATGACAATGGAAAGGTTCTGTAAATATATCCTGTATATACTGTGTATTGAAGTTTAATCCATCAAAAACAAAAGCTGTCTTTTTTAGTACTAAAAAAAATGTAGATTTACCTTCTTTAGAATTTCAAAACTGTAGCTTAGATTTTGTGTCAACACAAAAACATTTAGGAATTATTTTTTCACATGATTTCAGCTGGTCAACATACATTGATTCGCTATTAGCCAGTGCGAATAAGAAACTGGGGTTGCTTAAAAAATTAAAACTTAAGGTCAGCGCTAAGACTTTATCCCTTTTATACACTACTTTTATAAGGCCATCTCTGGAATATGCATCTGAAGTATGGGGTGGGTGTTCAAATCAAGACTCTGAAAAGCTAGAAAAATTACAGCTAGCAGCTGCAAGGATAGTCACAGGTCTTACTTCGTTGGCATCACGTGACTCACTCTATTTCGAAACTGGGTGGGAACCACTTATTGTCAGAAGAAGGGTCAAATTAAAAACAATTATGTATAAAATTTATCATAATATGGTACCAGATTATCTTCAAAATATTTTACCAAGCATACGGTCACACGAATCAAATTATGTCACAAGACAATCGCAAAATTATAGTATTCCCAAGTGTAGATTAAATATTTATAAGTCATCCTTTGTACCTTTAGTGATAGACGAATGGAATTCAGTACCGATGGAAATAAGACAATCAAGTTCTATAAATTCTTTTAAACAAAGTCTACATGTACCAATAAAACCTCGACCCTCTTATTTTTTGCATGGAGAACGCTATTGGAATATAATCCATACAAGGTTAAGGCATAAATGTGCATTGAATAATGATTTATTCAGATGTAATATTATAGATAGTCCTCTATGTTCATGTGGAAAAACAGAGGACGCCTACCACTTCTTTTTTTCTTGTACTAAATATTCTGCTGCAAGAAACGATTTATTCAATGCTGTTTTTAAAATGGATAATTTGCATATTGTGGATACACATGTGTTACTATGGGGAGACAACTCTATTAGTATTGATGACAATTAAAAACTATTTTTTAATGTACAATTGTTTATAAAACGATCTGGTAGATTTTGATGTCAAATCTGTTTTACATTTCATATAAACAATATGGTAACTTTTGAATAAGTATATCTACTGTAAGAACTTTCATTGTAGCTTTATATTGAAATGACCTTTGATACCATTGCATGTAATTAGTTATAAAACTTTATGTTTGTCATTAATTGTTACATAGGAGAAGGTGTTCTAAGTTTTAAGAACTTGTACCTGATCCTTTTGTTATTAACATCTTGACAATAAAATATGTTCAAATCAAATCAAATATACTATGTATTGAAAAATTTTGGCTTTTGGAATATGTATTGGATTTTTTTAAAAATGTGATTTTAAATCCTGGCACAACAGTAACTGCTTTTGTATTTTATGAATTTTCTTCATCTGCCAAAATGCTAACCTTTCCAGTACACTAAAATTACCTGACATATGGTATAATCTTTATTTCTTCATAAGATATATGGTATGATTAAGAAATAAAGTCCTCGTTTTCATGGATGTTGCAGAATAACCTCTGAGATTAAGAAATGTTGTTCTGAAATGTAAAAGTTGAGGAGATTATCCTGCATCATCAATGAAAACAAGAACATTATATCTATTCTGCTATGGCTCAGAAATACACAGCCAATCGTTTGCCTGTATAGCTACAAATTAGGTCACCAAGTTATGTCATAGCAGTTTCCAAAACAGAGGCCTACATGGTTTTTGCTGTCAAAAGAGTTGAGGTGGTAGGGTATACTATATCTGTTTTGAAAAATATTTCAAGTCTTTAGTTTAATGTTGATAGATTATATTGATTAACAACAACACAGGTAAAAAAAAAATATATAAAAGTACACATACATGTAAGATGGTTAACCTGTCTGTGCAATGACATGTTTGGGTACATGTGTAATGCAGATGATTGCTTAATATTAAATATTCAGTAATATATGAATTTGTTTTCCAACTTATAATGATTAATTTTTATAATTATAAAATTGAATCATCAGATGTCGACTTCATTGTTGTATTAGCATAACACGAAGGGCAAGTGAAATGTGTTATCATTTTTTTTAAAATCAGTTATTATGTATGATGGTATATAGCAGAATAATGACCACAGCATTCCTTTGATCTTTGTAATAACCATGGTAGATCTTTATTTCATCATAAAAAGAGAAAACCATTGCTCACTGTGTCATTTAAGAATTAATTTCTGGAATGATTATTGTGCAAGAAATACACTGTTCAATTGTTATAATACTATTAACATTGTCAAAACAGAGCTTAAAGAGTGATGTTCTCTTTGCGCTGGTAATTAATATCTATTGATTTTAAAAAAGGTGTCTTAGTTTGTAAAAAAAATTTGCTCAGTTTCTTTGGCTCCTTGTGCATGTGTTTTTTAACCCGGGCAAGCACACTAATGAAAATCTAGTGACATTTTTATACAATTTATCTTCTAAAGTTGTATTTTAAATTGCCAGAAGTATCCTGAATTAGATTCTAAGTTGCCAAAAATAAAGTACATTCTTAGTTTACATTGACCTTTTTCTCACTAAATTAAATATTGTTATTAATTGCTGAATGGGTTGTTGACAAGGGATTTAGATTTTTTACATTGGAAGATAGAGAAAATATTCCTCTTGGATAAAGGTTAAGGGTAATTTAATTTACAAGTATTTTCGTGCAATGGAGATACAGACGTTTTCAAATTATGACCCTCTGGGCAAGTTTTGGGCTGCAGTAGGGACTGCTTAAATGTCAACCTACCCTAAAACTGAAAGTTTGAAAGATTTCAGATTCAGAACTTGTCATTGAAAACAGCAGCACACCCAAACAGGTTTTCTATGTTACTGTGAAGAATCTAATAATTATAAAAGATTGACACAACATTAAAGCTTAAGATAGGGCATTAAAAATTATGTGATAAAGTATTAATGTTCCAATTTTAATAAGTATACTGGTTCACCATTATAGTGCAGGATTTGAAGCTTTAAAGAGGTTAATCATGTCCTCAGGGCCAGTAGTAATCTGTATTTATCTAGAGTGTTCATGACATTGGCATGTGTGGTGTAGGTAATCTACAGAATTTTAAACTGGCACAGTACTGAGAAATTAATACTTTGATTGGAGAATTTAAAACAGGAAACAGACAGTTTTTCTGCTGGTGGCAATATTGAGAAAATAAAACATGAGTAATTATAAGAAGGTTTGTTTTCTCTTGCTGCCATATTCCTGTTGTCAAAACAACCTTGGTGCCCAAAAGAAACCAGTCAGAATATGTGAATATTGGATGTTACCAATGCACAACATTCATCATGAAATTGCTGCGGAGTGCTAAAAAAAAACTGGCAAGAAATTGGATTCTATTAGAGCTGGGTTGTCATACAATCCACAGGGACCCCTCCAATAATTGTCTTATTGTATAATGAATATTGTTATCACAGGGGATATGTGGGCATGTTGCCCTGACCAACAGTATTAATGCTACAAATGACATTAATATTGGATGCCATGGTTTGTAATCCTAATATTGCCACAAAGTGTCTGATTTACCCTGAGTTGCCGCAAAGTGGCATACACCCAGAATCACCATAAAGTGTCTAATACACCCAGAATCACCACAAAGTGTGTAACACACTGAAAATCACTGCAAAGTATCTGATGCATCCAGAATCATTGCAAAGTGGCTACTAGTATAGCCAGTTCAATCACCTGGTTTGAAGAGAGCATTTGACAGAAATCAAATTAATTTAAAACAATTCAATAGAGTTAAACTAGAAAATACAATATTCAAACTGAAAAAAATTACAAATTCAAACACTAAATAGATCTTGAAAAGGGTTGAAAAAAAAAGAATAAACATAGAGGTTGCATGAAGAGAGAGACAGTGAGAGATAAACAGAGTGAATTAGGGAGAAACAGAGAAAGAGAGAGAGAGTAAGAGAGGGCAATAGCACAATTGTATTTTTAATTCTGAAAGCTTCTTCCTGTCTGGGTTCTCAAACAGCAGATTTACTGTATGTGTACTTAATTCTAGCATATTCAAAATTTAATGCAATCGAATAAATTTACTAATTTAGTATTCTCATGAATTAGTTTATGCTGTGATCCTGTCATATCATGTTTTATTGCCAACCATAAATTGGCTTACAGCACTGAAGGAGTTAAAGTATGAATCTTGCTGAATTAAGTGAACATACAACAAATATATCAATAAATTGAAATTTATTAGAAATTCAGTTATAAAAATCATATTTAAAGTCAGTTTTGTTTACTTGGAAATGGATATGCTTTTCATATATATATATATAATTTTTTTTTTCAATTTTCAGAATCAACTAGCCCTCTCAGACAAGGTAAGTAGTTTAATCTCCACTCTAAATAGATAGATGGCAGAGGAGTCCCAGAGCTTCGAGTACAGTCCCAGACTGTGAAAATCCCCACAAACTATGTGCCCTGATAGATGTATAGGACTTGATCTGTAAGAGAAGCTGCAGCAGCCAAAAGCTGGCTCAAGTCACCATGGTACACACTTTCAAGGAATCAGTGTACACTATGGTATGGAAATTTACATACTTAACACAGTTTGATATAGGCCCCGTGGGGATCCAGGTTGTTAGAATAGATCCTCAGTATCCCTTGTTTGTCATAAGAGATGACTAAATGTGGCGGTCCTTCGGATGAGACCGCAAAAACCGAGGTCCCGTGTCACAGCAGGTGTGGCACATAAAAAATCCCCCCCCCCCCCCCCCCCCCCCCCCCCCGTTCAAAGGCCATAAGCGCCGTGCAAAGGCCTAAATTTGCAGCCCTTCACCAGCAATGGTGACGTCTCCATATGAGTGAAAGATTCTCGAGCGGGACATTAATCAATATTTAATCAATCAATCAACAGTTTGATAAAGGGTGTAAACAACTGCAGACCACATCTGAATTATTGATTGCGTTCTGTAGAATATTTGAGTCGCCTTATTTTTTCCATAAATTAACATCAAGCAGTATCAGAATGTCCTTATTCTTTTACATGTAAACATTTTGTTAAAAGATATTTTTTCAAAACCATAAGTTTTGCACAGTAGTTGAATAAAATAAGACAGACTATATTTAACTTACCAGTTGAAGACTCAAGTTATAACTAAAGTGAGAAATACATCTGAAATGTGTGTCCTTGTACATTTTATGGCTTTAGATTAAAGTAAAGGTGAGGTAATGAGTTCAAGAGAATGCTTAGAAACATTATCATAAAGTGTTCAGTCATGCGTGTAACATAGGTGATGAGAGATGTCCATGATGTGGACATAGTGTCATTGAAGCTTACTACATTTAAAAATTTTGGCTGCAAACACCTGTATGAAAATCAGTGGCATAGCAAATAGCATTAACCAAGGAAGAAGTTGCTACATATATTTAAGTTCTCATTGATTCTTATTTCAGAACTTGTATGACTATTGATTAATTAGTAGTTTGGGAAGGGTACTATAGGGATGGGGGATAGGGACTGATTAGTGTTCTATACAGAAAGCATTCTATTTTTAATGCAGAGTCTGTAATGATAACCGATTACCAGCTCAAGTCTGACATGGCTGTCATGGTCTGCAGACAGTACTCTTCAAGATACCAGTATCCACAGGCAGACTTAGATATTGGCTCTAAGCTGTTTTAATTGAGTGTCACCCTGTTGAGAATTACTGTAGATAATTTTCTACAGTCCTGTTGATAGACTGGAGCGAATTAATTCACCTGTCAGTCTATCTGTCCACATATATATGCTCTTAGAAACTTGAATATATGGCTATGTACTAATTTTGGGAAATAGAGGCTTACCTCTTCATTCTCAAGATGAAGTTACTGTGAGAAAACCAAAGAAATTCAATGTTTTCCAGTTAACAATTATCCATTTTAGAGAAAAGAAGGGAAAAACTGTCTCATCAATGCCCCTAAGCTAAACACAAGCTTTTAAAGTGGTGTGTAAATTATGGTATGGGTTTTTTCACATGGCAAATATTTTGATTTTAGTGACACCTTTGGAGATGTGATAGAGTTTAATACACCAGCTAGCATAAAATTGATTTAACATACAGTATTTAAAATTTATAGGCACTGTAATCATAATTATGTTAGCATAATTTAAATTGTAAAATTGCTGTATGTGTAATTGTTTCAGCATATATAATATATACTGTTTAAGTTGCTTGGGTGACCTTTTGCTATTGGTATGAGTTGATCATCCATTATCAATGGAACATTTTTAAGTTGTACTTGATAACTACTCTTCCAATTCTTTTTAGATTTAGTATGAAGCATCCTTGGGACAAGGGAGACATAAATTGTAAATCTGTTGATTTTTATCGAAATATAATTAATCACTCTTGATTATTCCTTTCTTCTGTAACTAATGAAAACTTGCTATTGTGTTAAACAAGCAAGCAGCTTTCATTATATGGTGTTTAGCTGAAGTTGTAGAAGCCTGAAGGTTACAAGTGCAGAGTAGCATACAAGTCTTCCCCTGCCTTCCTATTTGTTGAAAATTGTATAGATTGAAAGAAAAAACAGGTAAATGATGTGTCACAATACATTGTTTACATCAACTGTATTGTATTAAATAGGTGGATGAAATGTCTAAAGTCGTGTTAAGGATCTTCGCTCATCTGATGGTCTCACCTTAAAACATATTATCTAATAGCATCTTTCCTGTTTTTAAACATTTTCATACATTTTGAAGGATTGACATGTTTCACACAGTCACTATTCTATTTAAAGGGACACATGATTTGAACTGAAAATTGTTAAAATTTTATTTTTCCCATTTTTAATGTTTACGGACTAAGATACTTCATTTGGTCAGCAATAATTGGAATGTCAGTTGTTAAGTTACAAATGAAATACTCGCATTTCTGTTTTATGTAAACAAAGCTTGTGCCATGTTTTTTTGTTTACATCATATATTACTTAATAGAAAATACCTTGTTTAAAACAAAATGAGATGTGACAAACACTAGGAACTGTTTAACTGTGTTCAGAATTAAAATCCACTTAAAATGAAACTTTTGCTAGTATATTTAACCTATGAAAACAAAAACATGACAAGCTTTGTTTACATATGTGCCTGTATCTCTCTTGCAACTAGACAATTTTTTGCTGACCAAGACAAATAACTTAATTTAGCATTGTAAACATTAAAAATGGAAAAATAAAATTTGAAAATTTTCAGTTCAAATCTTGTATATGCCCCATTCACATATTTCCGGAAGTAAATATGTCTGCTATAAGGGGTCAATAAATCATATAGTCATACATGCCAACTTTTAAAAATCCTCATGGGGGATTTTGTGTGTGACAACCTTTTTCAAAGGTATAAATTGGCGACATTTTGCCGTGAAAGTAAATATTTGTCTTTTCAAAGATAATATCAATCTAATCATTGTACATGTATCATATATTGACACAACATCAAGTGTGTTTTATTCTCTATAATTTTAACTTCAACAAAACTCAAAAAACACACTCTGAAATATATGGATAATTATTTTATTAAAATCATCGCCTATTCAGCTGAATATTTGTAAAAATAAAACTAATATACCCTCCCTCTCTCTTCTCCCACCCCCCTCCACCCAAAAAAAGTTACATACATGTATTATTAATACTCAAATGTTGTATCCTTTTGCACCATAATATGACTAGTAAGGCTGTCACGTTTACAAAATTTTGTAAACGTTTAAACGAAGCATTGTAAACGAAACGTTACCGTTTAAACGAAGTGTTGTATAATTTAATAAGATAAAATACGCACAGAATTTTAAGACCCATTAATGACCATTATGTTTGTGTTTCAGTTTTCATCGTTCTATGGACGATGCAGAGATTGTCACCGGACGTTCCGGAGTATAAATATAAGACAGAATAAAATACACGAACATAAATATCCGGATAGCATTTAAATTGAATTCAATTTTATTCACACTGTACAACATTTGCACAATACAGATCACAAATTCACAATAAACTTCATTTTTCAAATTTTCATTTCAGTGATTTCACATTAGATTGTCCAGAGAGGACAGAGCTGGTGCCGCGGCTTCTTCCGTCGGTTCGGTTTTAACATGGACTTCACGTGCAGCCGGTGCAGGCGGAGCAGCGCAATTCACTTTATGTTTTAATCTTTTGTTCAAAAAGATCAGTTTGTCCATGTTCTCAGCGTCAAGGGAGGAGCGCAGTTTTGTAACAGTTCCACCCGCTGTGGAAAATATGACAGGGAAAAATTGTTCACCGTTCCTATAGACTATAGTCAAACTTTTATAAATTCATTACTTCCCCTCGCAATTTGTTTAATAAGTTTATTCACTTGAAATAATTATTCAAATAATTTAGATTGTAATTTGAACCCTGCAAGATTTGTGCCACATATATAAGACATCGTTTAAACGTTTAGGGATTTTGTAAATGTTTACAGCCCAAACACGAAACGTTACCGGTTACACGTGTACATGTGACAGCCTTAATGACTAGACTAGATGTCTTCCTTTTTTTTTTAATGTTTGCTGTCTGTAAGCATGGCCTTGTCGAGTCTGGTGGAACAATCTGGAACCAGAAAAGGAGTGCTTTGCTTTAATACCAAGTTTGCGAAGAAAACCTTTGCGTGCATGACAACTGAAATAATTACCAAGGAAAAAGTGCACCAAAATATATTTATTTAATTGTAAGTTAAGGCTACTTGCTTGTATCAGATTCAATTTGAATGACTACATTAACAGATTTATGCAAATTACGTATCACAAAGTCTATTAAATACTAGGCCCCCAATAATTTTATAATACATTGCTATAAATTTGGATATATAACGGGGAAAAAAAATATTTGGCGTACCTATTGAATTGCATATCTTGGATGCTGTCAACCATCCCAAAAATCGGGAATATCCATATACTATCATCGTTCACATTGGTGTAAAGAAAATGCCAATTTGAAATCCATCTTTCCGAGTAATTACTATGAAAACATTCATCTTATTGTCCAATAAGTAACCCGATACATTTAGACCATGTAAATTACACCATCCAGATACCATGCACCACGGAACATAGGTGAACAACAATGGCTGATATATTTTCCCGATTTTTGATTGGCTAGCCACAAAGCAATGGCACAGGATTTCAAATTCAGGTTGGAAATTGGGATTTGTTGTCGTAAATTGGGGAAGATTTTTACGAAATTGGGATTTTTGGGTATTTTTGCTTTCCCAATCAGGAAAGCGGGAATCATGCTTAAAGTTAGGAAAATCCTGCCTAAAACGGGGGTATGTATAGTAATGACAACTCTACCTTGCAGGAGGACTGAATATGCAGTGATAATCAATCAGAGATCAACAATGATGGAGCATCTTATTTGCATGTTAGAAAGGGTTCAATTCCTATTGGAGACTTTTACATTTCTTTTATTTTCTCTTTGCAAAATTAGACTTTCAGATAAAAAAAACCCTTAAGAAGTAGCATAGATACCCTTTCTATAGACTGGTTGTATCCTTTCATTATCATTTGATTCACATGTTAGACATGAGTTTATTTCCAAGAACCATTTTCTGTTAGTGTATTAGGCCTACTTGAATTAGCTCACTTGTATAATTACACAAAAAGATACTGCTTGTATGGTACAAACAGTGTATGCAAGATTTTATTGCTACCATGATATTGAGATTTGACAAATGGACCATCATGATCATGGATTGCAAATGACTAAAGCCAGTTTTTGAACAAAAAGAACCATCCAGAAATGAATTTGGCAAAATGTTGAGATTATTTCAGCTTGTTCTGTAATGACACAAATTTGAAAATGAAAGTCTGTATAACCAAATTTCTGTTTAATGTTACCAATTTTTAAAAGCTTGTCAAAATTTTTGATAGTATCCAGGCATCAAGATACTCTTTTTGGTTTACATAGAATCTCCTCTTTTAAAAAGTTGGGTGTAAGTATTTTTAAGTTATCTGGTGGCGTCCAGTTTTTGTTGGTAGAGGAGAGAACCCAGATACAATGTACCTGGGAAGAGACCACCGACCTTCCGCAAGTAAACTGGCAAACTTGCTCACATAACGCAGCGGACGAGATTCGAACACGCGCTGACTAGAAGTGAGAGGCCTTGTGATTTTGAGCCCAATGCTCTAACCACTCGGCCACGGAGGCCCCTTCAAAAGACAGAAAAGTGTTTCTACAACAGGAACATGTTTCCAAAGACAGAAAAATGTGTCTAAAGACAGAGTAATGTTTCTATAGACAAAGAAATGTTTCTAAGGATAAAGAGATGTTTCTACAACAAAGAAATGATTCTACAAGCAGAAAAATGTATCAAAAGGCAAATATAAATGTTTCTATTGGCAAATGTTTTTACAAACAGAAAAAAAATTTCAAAGACAGAGAAGTATGGTTCAAATGCTTTAAACCTGGGCTACATCCTTTGAACCAAGAGGTTTTGATATTTATATATATATATATATATAAATATATATCCCCTCCCCCTTGAGGTGTATATATATATATATATATATATATATATATATATATATATATATCCCCCCTCCCCCTTGAGGTTTTTTGTTGTGTTTTTTTTTTTACCATGACTCTTAACCTTGTGACCTTTACAATGGACTTTGACCTACTTTTTAAAATTTTAACCTTCACTATATCTTTTGAACCAATGGGGATAGGGTTTTGATATTTCATGTGTAGAGACCTTTCCTTTGGTACCAAGACTCTTGACCTTGGACTTTGACCTATTTTTCAAAAACTTTAACCTTGGCTATATCTTTTACACCAAGAAGGATAAGGTTTTGATATTTCACATACAGATAACTGAAAAATTGTTGATTTTAGTGGAAAACAACAAACAATCAATCAATCTACTACTGCACATCTGTAAGAAAAACTAAATGCATAGTGATGAAGAGCAGGCAGACCTCAACTCAAATTTGTAGCTATCATGATTACCAGATAAGAGGGTCTGGATCCAGGATGTTGCCAAACTTGGTATATAGTGCAAATGTGTAAAATATTTTTAAAAATCTACTTTAATGCTATTGATATTAAATTAGTATTACGATGGAGTAGGTAGTCCTTTACCAAAATTGTAAATTTCATGATCCCAGGGGTAAGGAATCTGGTTCCAGGGTAGGGCCAAAATTATTATAGTAGTTATTGTCTTTATCTTTACTTCTTTAATTTTTCTTATATGATATAAAAATTTAATGCATATTTAAGAAAACAGAAAAAGTTGTACCAAGATTATGAATTTCGCAACCCAGGGGTTTTGATTTTAGGTTGGGTCCAAATTAATCATATCATGTTAATGTTACATATATATGTATATTGAAGTCTTTCATCAGTATAGGCACTTTCAGGGGCATTTAAGTTTTAAGAACACATCTTGTTTTGTACTGTTGCTGAATATTATAATAGTTTAGAACAGGATATTTTTACTAGATTTCATAGCCCTTGGGCCTAGTAATATTTTAAACTAAAACTCAAGTGATTGATAAAGCCTGTGGGCTCTGAATTTCTGATGTTGACCATTTTCTTGCTAAGGGAAAAACATGACAAGCCTAATGACAACCCCAATTTTTACTATTCTTATGAAGTGAAGATTGCTACTAAAAGTTTGTATTAGTATTAATGGAAATGACTCCACCCACCCACCCCCTTCTGTGGTTTAGAAAATTGTAGTAACTGCACATTCATTTACTTTCTCTTGGAAAAGATGCATGACAGTATCATATTTTTGTTTCTTTTCTGTGTACGTTATTGGCAGTAAACCAACATGCATATAGAGTATAACACTTCAGTCAGATATATAGACCTTGAAGCATAATACTACACCATATGAACTGTTCCATTACCATTCTGTTCTCGATTAGAACCCAGGGTGCCTCCATGGCTGAGTAGTTAGAGCATTGTGCTCAAAATCACAAGGCCTCTCACCTCTAGTCAGCGCAGGTTTGAATCTCGCTCGCGCTGATATATGTGAGAAAGTTTGCCTGTTTACTTTTGGAAGGTTGGTGGTCTCTTCCCATGTACATTGTATCTGGGTTCTCTCCTCCACCAATAAAAAAAACTGGATGCCACCAGATAACTGAAAAATTGTTGAATGTGGCAGAAAACAACAAATAATCAATCAATGAATCAATTAGAACCGTTCCATCCCCACATGAAATCATTCTGTTCATACCATTCAGTATTTCATTCCTTGCCCAAAGCATTCTATTCCAGCCCAAAATATTCTATTTTCAACTAAAACCCTTTGTTCCCTCATAGCATTCATCCTTCAAGACTGTTTGTGTTCCTGCATGTTTATTCAGAACTCGTGCGTCAATCAACATGGCACTTAAGTCAAGGTGGAAGAAGACTATCGCCCTTGATTCGACACAATATTTTAAAGTTGTACAAGACATACAAGGACAATTGCTTTCCTTGCTCATGAATTTAACATGCATGAGATCTGTCTGCAAAATGTCTATAAACACAATATAGATAAATGTATAATGTATTTTCCTTAGCATGCCAGTTTTTAATATTTCAAAACAATATAACCTCTGAAAATCTACAAGTTTTCCTTGTATGTTTCATAAATTCAAGGATTCAGTGACAGATACTACACCTATCTTTCCCAGAGTTTCTCAACCGGATGCTGAACAAAACTTTTTTGACTTCATCTCTCAATGAATATTTCTTTCATAAAGTTAAATGTAACTTTTAGAAAGATATTTTAGAAGAATCAGGGGACTGTAAATCCTATAATCAATGACATCATAAAAAAAACACCTACCATTATCAGTGGACAGTGTCAGAATTAACAATGCAATATGAAAATGTTGTTTTATCAATATCAGCAACAAGTAAATGGTAAATCTGAAACAAGAAAGTTGTCAACTTTCAACCTGCATGATATGGTTTATTTTTGAAGCACAGCCTAATTAGCCCAATAATGCCTCTTGTTCTTGACAATTTTCAGATGTTTAAGAACCACCTTTAGAGTAACATAGAAATTGCACAAATTTGGATTGACTGTGATATAATTGAGAAATGCCCAACAGGAAATGGGATATTTAATCATGTGTCTCCCCGATGACCTAATTTTATCGTATATGATATGGAGATTGGTACTGTGATAACTTTTCGGAGAAGAAATAAATCTAAGGACTATGGGACTGTACGAAGTTTAAAAGTATATTTTACTTTAGATTGGACAAGAATCACTCTCCAACAATGATAAGGTAAAAAACTTTGGGTGGTAACCGTAGGAATGGATAAATAGTAGAGCTAGTCTGATTGGATTGGGTAGGGATTAAAAAATTAAATGGTATGTTCTGTATTGAAGGTCAATTTACTGATGTGCATGCATTGAAGTTTAGATTTTTGAAATGAAACAAACTTGTACACAACTGTAAGACTTTTTACAAAGTGAATCTTAAAGTGCCATTTTTGACAATTGAAGAATTTTTGTATTTTAGTGTTGATGAAATTACCAACATGTACAGTTTTCGTGGTGCAAAGTTAATTATTCTTTATGTATCATTTTATGATTTTAAACTTTATTTTTCTGGAATATAAGAAAAATGATCTATTTTATGATCATCATGAAACAAAATCTTGTAAAACTATCCAATAAATGTTCCTTTTCACCCCAGGCAGTAAATTGATGTGTTTCTGGATAGTCAAAGTGTGAGTTGTCTTAAGGTTTTGCCCTTTGTCTTAAAAGCTAGTGGAGTAACTTGAGAATATAAGTGGGTCCAGAATTTCACAAGCAGAAGAAAGAAAGAATTAATTTTGTCCAAAATAAGCAATATCTTTGGAAAGGAAATAGAAATTTGCAATAAAACTTTCTGCAATGATCTAATATTGGATTTATATAGAATTGCACAATGACGCAGTAGAATTTCAAAGCTGTACAGCAATTGTAAATAGGAATCCAGAAGTTTGAAGATCAATGTAGTAATCAACAGAGTTTTTTTTTCTCTAGTTTTTGTCAATGTGGAACAGCTGTGTGCCAAGTCAAGGAATAAATGCATTCAAGACATGCATCCCAGTTAACCTTTGATGGCCAGAGATTTTGCAAATTGTTCCACTAAATGGGGATGGGTAGAAAAAAAATCCTCAAAAAATACGAACCACTGTATCAATACACATTCTGGATCAAGGAAAAGTGTGTTTAATACCCTACATAATGAGCATCAGGATCAGTCCTGTAATGTCCAAAGGCCAGGTTGCAGGGGTCATTCCCACAAGAAAGATGCACAAAAGACTTCTTTTTTTAGCATTTAGGATGTAAATTTTTTTTCAACTTTCATCCTCCCCTTTCTTTTGTCGCCTTTTGAGTTTTCTCTTTCTTTTGATGCCTGGATTGTGCCTATTAACCCTTTCACCGATTATTTCCTTCATATAAATAACACTAGGATGATGAATTTCCTGAAGAATTTTCTTAAAAATGCTTACTTTATGTTTAAAATGTCATAATTTTTTAATGAAATAAGATATGATATTGAAATTTGGTATGTTGATAGAAAATATGTTCCAGTTTATTAATTCATCACATACATACTGTTTGTAAGGTCATTGTGAGTTAATTTGCAGGTAAGTCAGGTATGAAAAAACAATCAATAGGTAAATCTAAATTTTAAAAACAAATCTTTTCAAAACTTAAATAATGCAGAAGATTCATTCAACAAATAATAATGTCTTTGCAATTTTATCTGTCCAGGTTCAGTGTCCATGAAAAACATGGAAAAAGTTCAAAGCGGAATAGCTCCCATAAAAATTTTTTCACAGTCCAGACATTTCTGTAAAATTTTAAGTCACACATTATGGTATATTTCAACTGAAAATAATCTGTCTAATAAAAGTTATTGCGATCATATGCAGGCAAAAAGTTAATGAATTCTTCAATATTTTCTTTTAGCAGGATTCAACAACTCTCTCATTATCACGGTTATTTTTACTATATTCACCTTCGCTTGAAAGTACTGTCAAAATCCTCATCTCAGAAGTTGACCATTACTGTAAACAAGTTCCCAAATCACGTAAAATCTCTCGAGAAGCAAGATTTTATCTTTTATTCAACAGGAAAATTCAAACGGTGCTAAATCCTAGTATACCGGGAACTGTCATGACAGAGTTGCGTAATTGTTAGTGAAAGGGTTAAGTATAACCTATACCGGTCCAATTTCAAAGGCTATGTAAATCGGGAAAACTTGTCTGCTTGTTGTGTATTTAAGGATCTATAAATTTAGACAAAATAAAAGCAGACCTTTGTAATTTTAACAAACAATGGATGCAATTTCCCCCTTCAGAACTTTTCCAAAATATGTTCAGTATCCTCCCCTGAGGCCCAGTGCAGGGGTTCACAATCTCTGTTTAAGGCCTTTAGGCATTATTATGCTATGGCTGTGGAGAGGTTAATGAGTGTTTGCAATGCAGTGGTGTAGGCCATTAGTCTCTGTATCCCTTAAATTTACAACTTGAATGTAATCCACCATTATTAAAGATAGGATTCAAAGTACAGAAATAATCCAATTTCATGATGACTGTCTCTAGCTATAATGAACTAAACGACTGTCTTTAGCTATAATGAACTAAACAATCATTCTGTGAGTATTGCATGAAAAATACACATCCCCTACTGTCACCCCTATTAATTTACAGATGTAATATATGAGAGAATGTACATTCAGTGTTGTTTGATCATGAACTGTGACCTGAAACATTGGTACCATGTCACCAAGTTACCAGTGTTTAACCCTTTCACTGACAGTTCCCGGTAGACTGGGATCACGTTATGCAACTCCATCACGACAGTTCTCAATATTCCTGGATTTAGCACTGTTTCAATTTTCCCCGCCGATTATAAGGTAAAATCTCACTTCGAGAGAGATTTTATGTGATTTGGGATCTTGTTTACAGAAATGGCTGACCTCAGAGATAAGGATTTTAACAGTACTTCCTAGGGAAGGTGAATGTAGTCGAAATAATCGCAATGATAAGAGAGTTGTTGAATTATATCGTGCCGAAGATGATGAGGAACTTTTATATCATTCTACAAATCCTAAATGCGAAGAAATAATGAAGAATTCATCAGCTTTTTGCCTGCATATAATTGTACTAATAACTTTCATTAGATGGATTGGTTTCAATTCAAAAACATCATACCATGTGACTCAAATTTTATGGAAAAGTCTGGAATTTTTGATGGGCGCTCTTCCCCTTTGAACTTTTTGCATGTTTTTCACAGACTCTTTGAAAAAAGTGATTGAACAGATAAAAATGCATAGACATTACTGTGTGTTGAATAAATCATTTGCATTATTGAAGTTTTAAAAAGATTTGTTTTGAAATTCAGATTATACCAGCTGATTGCTTTGTCATACCTGATTTATCTGGAAATTAATTCGTGATGACCTTTCAAACAGTATGAACATGATGAATTAATACACCTGAACATGTTTCCTATCAATGTACCAAATTTCAATACCATATCTTATTTCATAAAAACATTATGACATTTTAAACATAACATATACATTTTCATCTTCAGGAAATCCATCATATGAGGGAAAGCAGTTGGTGAAAGGGTTAATGTTTTGTTGTTTATAATACAGTTGACACATGCTGTTTTTATCAGGGATTCTAAGTTAGAAGTCTACATCTCTTAAACATATAACATATATCCTAAATGTCACAGCAAGTTCTAAACCCTGTTGTAATACTACTTTCTATAGCTATTAACTACTTGATTGCCAATTTCGAATACCCGTGATTTCAGTTGGATTTGCAGGAATGTGGTAAATTGAGAACTGCTGAAGGATCAGACTTTGCTCACTGACTAAAGAAAAATATCCATGTGATTAAACACAGGCTCTTAATAATTTAAGTATATATAATAAAAAATTGTCTCCTTTAAACTATTCATAAAGTATGTCACGCAGCCATCTTTGTTTTCCATTTTACTAGCTGCACCGCTTGCAATTTTCAGCGAAAACTTTGAAATAATATGATAATTAGACTGTTTAGAAGAATCTATCAAGGTCTTAACTCTCGCATTGTCATGGTGAAGGGAAATCAAGTCAATTTATTAGCTATAATCAACAGCTACTGCTTCTCAAATATGAAAAATTGTTAAAAGGGGGACAGAAGTTGACATAATTTCAGGATAGCTCTTTTTCATTGATCAATAAAATTGAAAATAGTAAATATTATAACTAACAGTAAATTTAAATATGTTCTAGATCATGTAGATAGCGAGGTAATGGATCTTGAACACTATTGTATTGGTCTATACTTTATTTAATTTTTTTTTTTTACCTTAAACATGATAGCTTCACTAATTCATGCATTTGTTATATTAAAATTAGTTAAAAGTAAATGTCGTACTTCATAAGAAAAGTTCACAATCAAATTAACACCCACACACATATGTATATGTGGGCATATTCTCAAATGTTCACAGTGACATTTAAACATCCAAATGTCTTCTGCTTATCTGTGAATTTTCAGTATTGTCACAATGGTCATGGGTGACAAACCATAGTTGGTTGGAGTTGTAGCAGGAGGGGGGGGTATGGGCATTTCCAATGTTGTTTTGGCATTGTGATAGATTTACTAAACTTCCCATGCCAGCCTGCCCCCAAAATCACACAATTGTGCACAAATTTTATTGTTTGCAGGGCTGCACTATACCCTGCATTCAATGGGGCCTCCATGGCCGAGTGGTTAGAGCATCGCGCTTAAAATCACAAGGCCTCTCACCTCTAGTCGGCGCAGGTTCGATTCTCGATCGCGCCGATATATGTGAGAAAGTTTGCCAGTTTACTTTCAGAAAGTACATTGTATCTGGGTTCTCTTCTCCACCAATAAAAAAATGGACGCGACCAGATAACTGAAAAATTGTTGAGTGTGGCGGAAAACAATAAATAATCAATTAATACCCTGCATTTAGTGCCACCTCCTTTTCCCACACAAACGTCAGAGGGTACATCAGCAAAGGAATTCTCATTTGCATAATCATGTCAACTTCTGCCTCCCTTATATCTATGTTTTGCATTTGAGAAGCAGTAGATGATGATTGACGGTTGATTATAGTTGATGAATTGACTTCATTTCCAATTCACCATGACAATGCAAGAGGTAAGACCTTGACAGAATTACTTCTAAATGGTTGGAGTACAATTATCGTCCTGCACTTTTTGCTGAAAATTGCTAGTGATGCAGCTATTAAAAAGAAAACTAAGATGGTGGCATGATATATCTTGTGAATAGTTTGTTTACAGGAAGACAGTTTTTTTATTATATATATTCAAAACATCTAGAGCTTCTGTGATTAACGTATTTGATATATATTTTCATTATATGTTCCTTTTTGTGAGTTTGATGAGCTTGAAATGTTACATTAATGAAGTTATTTTTTACAAAACCAGCGATCGTGTTTTGTCAACTGCCTCTATTCACATGTCCTACTTTTACCCATTCCCCATTGGATCACAATAACGATCTCGATGAATTAAAAAGATCTAAAATATAGAAATCAATTTCTTTAATACTTTTCCATCAAATGTTACAAAATTCAAACTTGATCTGTAGTTTGCCAATCTGAAACTACACTGCAAGTTTCAAATGAATCCTCACAAGTATAACAGAAAAAAATCTGGAAAACCAATGGGACAGACTTGCAAACAAAGGGATGGATGGACAGACAGAAGAAAGCTATAGTCCCATTTGGTTTTACAAACCAGTAGGGGACTAATTAGCATCATATTTGTAACACTTCAGAATTATTAGAAAAATTCTTGAAACATGCATTTAGTGATTGAAATTGTAAATGAAGGCAGCAGAATTGATTTATCATTGAAGAGAGTGGTATATAATGACTTTTTTCATGGATTTATGAGTTGATACTGTTCATAACCAAAATGTTAAAGTGTGATGTGTGAAATATTAATCTGGTCAAATAAATTATATCCCTTCATTTGCTTCAGAAAACAACTTGTGCAATGTGTGCCTTTTCTTGCTTGAGACATTTTATTTATCTTGAAATGGTGTATACTTTCATTGCTCTTCATAAACATAAATAGGATCTTGAAGAAAGGGGCAACAGTATCTGTAAGTCTATATTATGCAACAGGATCATATAGACTTACAGACTTCCCTGTTCAATAAAACAAACTTGTCAATAAACCTAATAGTATCATTCAGTATAAAATACAATAGAAAGGCATAATTTCTTCAAGTATAAAATGTGGCTGGTAGAGGAAGGCATATTTTGTAGAATGTTCAAAACTTTCATCTTATATAGGGTTACTATCCATCTTTAGTTTCATGAAAGTGATAAGTCATAATTTACTTTAGATGGTCACATGACTATTCACAAAAAGCTGCCAAGTGTTGGTATCTTCATCATTGTCATCAGCAAATTTCAATTTATAAGAAACATGGAGTGGAATATGATTGCAGGTAAGATAATTGTAAACAAATTTTTAAAAAATGTTTTTAAAAAGAAGAAGATGAAAGTTTGGTTTAGTTCCTATTATATTTATGTAACACAGTGATGAAATTTGCCATGGAATTACTTGCAAGTATACATTCAGTCAGATGCTCCAGTCAACTCAGTTTGAGGGAAGAGTTAATTAATTGAATCTCTGGAGCCAAATTCAATCCAAAGTAACTGCAATGATAAAATTAAGGATGATAGATGAAAGCAAAAGATCAAACTAAATAAAACCTCGCTTCATTTAAAGGCAAACACGGGGTATTACTGTCTTCAAATATGAATGACTTTTTGAAGGTTATCCTTTCAAAATTAATGATTTTTTTCTTTGTCTTGTGTGTTCTAACTGACTTTGCAACATTAATTGGAATCAGAGAGAGAAAAAGCCTTCAATGCAAAAAAATAACAGTGAAACAATGGTTGATAAATTCTTGTTTAATGAATTTTTATTTCTAACTCCAGTAGTATCTAAGTTACAGATACATGTAATCACAATTTGATTATCATAGCGTTATGGAAAGAGCTCCAGTAGCAGATCTAAAGTAGTGTGGGGGATATATAGGGGTCCAATTCACACACGCACATGCCTTTGATTGGGGTGGTATATGGTCCAATTCACACACACACACACACACACACACACACACACACACATCTTTGATTGGGGATGGTATAGGAAAAATGTTCACAAAGAGAAAGGTTATTTTAAGGGCTTAGTATTTGGAGAGAAATGGTACTGTCTAAGGTGCCCCCCTTTGAAATTTTCTGGACCTAACCCAAAGCTCTTTACAAAATGTCAATAAAAGTTTGTAATTCACCAGCATTTCTGGCCACAAAAATCTGTCTCTGACTTCTCTAGTTGTGGTTGCTGTTCTACTGGTCAGCTGCCAGTTCAGGATAAATGTTTGCAATGAAAACTCCTGCCTCAAGTATAGCTAGAAATCCTTATAGTCAATCAAGATGTTCAGACTGCAAACTGTGAATCCTACAGTGTAGAGCTTTGATATAAGGGGATTTATTTGTGGCCACCAGCAGTCGATTGTATCATGATTCTGAATTGAATGCCTATCAATATGGATCATAAAATCACTATGACAATCTCTTGAATCTTGGACAGCGTAGAGAAGGATCATAATTGCTAGTGTAATCAATGCATGAATCGTCACCAAAATTTTTAACAATTCTTCGTAAACAAGGTTCCTGTGGGCCTCCCTCTCTGGAAAATAGAAATATAAACTAGTTTTTAAAATTTATATTTAATTCAATTCAATTGAGGACAGATACAGTGAACCTTAGGATTTTTTTTTGTTTTTGTATCTCTCCTTGATCAAAAGAGTTCCATTCATTATTCATTATAGACATGCCATAACTGCATGAACAAACATAATGATTGTTGTATCAAGCTATATGTTATATGAACTATACATGTAAATATACAGTAGTCTGTAGAAATGATGGATGACTGATTCTCTAACACTTATTATATAGGTCATAGTGTACAAGAGGACTGGGACTACAGAAAATGTAAACTGCTTTGAAATAATGAATATATTTTCTTTTGGTGGATTTGTCATCTACATCCATAGTGTACCTTATCTGTAAATTATCATTTGAAATGTTCCATCTTTAATGAATTATTATCATTTATGATGAAGATGACTTATAATTTCATGAGGAATAAAACATTATTGCAATTTTTCAAAAAAAGTGCCATTGTGGCAAAAATAAAATCAGACATATTTTTTGCTGTTCTAAAATTTGGCACCTTTCTGGCTAGCTGACACTGGATTAAGACATGAGGTTGGCAATCTGTAGATTGAGCCTTCAAGTCCCTACGGTGTTTTTGTTTTATTCATAATGATTTTAACACTATAATTGCAATTTTTTGCTACATTAGGTAAAATTTTTATTTTCAAACACCGGGACTTTATCACATATATCCGATGTTTTTCATTCATGATGATGTATTATACCTCATTTACATGTCTGAATGTGAAATTAATGTGTACATTTAGTTGGAAAATTACAAAGTTATTACTATTGAAACTTCTTGGTGCCATGGGTATCTTATTTACACTATCTGGTGAATCATTTACAAGCTTTGTCACCTTAAGGGATGTTTCTGACAAACAACCAACATCCCCCCCCCCTTTTCACATCAATTTTGGTTCCCTATGATACAATACTGTCTGCCTTCTAAGAAATGAAATTTGTGTACTTTTTTATAAATGGATGATACAATGATTGCCAGAGAATGCATTGAATCTCTTCAGTAAAATTTTAATGTTTGAAAGAAATTTTCTTTTTATGACTATAAGATTCCACTTTTTAACCGATACAATACCGAACTGATAGTTTCCTTAACGGGTGCAATACCAGACTGATAGTTTCCTTAACGGGTACAATACCAGACTGATAGTTTCCTTAACGGGTACAATACCAGACTGATAGTTTCCTTAATGGGTACAATACCAGACTGATAGTTTCCTTAACGGGTACAATACCAGACTGGTAGTTTCCTTACCTGGATACTGCAAATTCCGTCATCATTTGTAATAAGACATTGTACTCTTTAGTCCCTCTGGCTGGCTCTGCTCACCTGGGATCATTCAGGACTCGGGTTTAGCAAGGAACATGTAGTGTGGTGCACTTATAGCAATTGGAAGATCAAAGGTGTGTTCTAGATGATGGAAGCTATGATTGGTGAAGGTAATCCGAGGTCATGTTTTTCCCTCAGTGAAAATCAAAGGTTGAATGTTTAGGCATCTGATGTGGTATTGCTGAAGCCAAAGTTTTGTCTGCTATAAGGTTACATCCAGTGTTCTGGTATTGCCGAACTGACTTGGATACACTTTTATTGCTTGTGTTATTGGAGCATTTAGTGCTCTCTCTCTCTCTCTCTCTCTCTCTCTCTCTCTCTCTCTCTCTCTCTCTCTCTCTCTCTCTCTCTCACACACACACACACACACACACACACACACACACACACACACACACACACACACACACACACACACTGCTGATTGAATATTCTTAAATAGTTTTATTCTTCATCTGGACAGATTCCTTGGTTACACATGTATGCATTGAATCAAAAAGTGTGTGTGTGTGTGTGTGTGTATATATATATATATATATATATATATATATATATATATATAAATTCAAGTAATAAATGTAGAAAAAAATCTAATAAGTATAGAAAGATTTACACAAGTAGTAGTATAATAAAAAAAAATATCACAAAGCTGATTGAGTATGCATCAATTCTTCATGCACTCTTTAATCTTTATACCCCTGAAGAATTGAAGAAACTAGTCGAGTATATGCTTGATCGGCTTTGCATGTGTGTGTGTGTGTATATATATATGAGTTGCTACGGCATGTAAAAAAGTATATTGTATGTCATCAGTATAAATGTTTGTATGATAGACCATCACAGTAAAAATTCAGAATGCATCACCTTCATAAGACAATAAATCATAATCAGTGCATTTTTTTTTTTGTTTCTTGCACAAGAATGTGCAGGAAGTATCTCCTCAGATGTAACAACAAAGTGAAAGTTTTTTAAATTAGGATTTGTTAAAATCAAGGTCACAGTTTAGGCATGGATGGGTTAACTTTGAAGATTAGAATCATTAAAGAAATATAGAAGCATTTTTTCATTTTTCTAATGAAGTTGAAGTGTTTGATTAGGGTATTTTTTAACTTTGCATCTCCATTTATTGATGCAAATGCACTACATGAAATTATGTAATGAATTAAATTAAATTCCAGATTCACAAGAAATCATGTGACATTCCAAGCTAATTAAAAAAACCTTGCTACAGAAGGGGTGACCTTAAACTTTAACATTGACAACATTATCAAGGTCAAAGGTTGAGAAGTTCATCCTAGAAAAGTCAACAGTATTCAAATTTCATTAAAATTACTGGATACATTATGCATATCAGAGGCCTTATTAGCACTGTGTATGCTGAAAGCCTATTAATGGATTAATGACGGTTCTCGCCTTGAGCTCTGTTTCTTCTTCCTTTTTGTTCCTGCAATATGTGACATATTATTGACCGGTTTGTATCGTATTATACACCAGGGACGAGATCAGATAGGATTAACTCAAAATCTGAGAAATATGTAAACTTGATTAAGAATGGTTGAGTTTGCCAGCATCTGAGAGGAAGCATGATACCCACGATAGCCAATTGTCTAATGCTGAAGCAACATTAACTGAGCAGAGTGAGGAGCCTGCAAGACTGTAAACTCTATTAGATATTACCATTAAGGGGACAATATTATCCGGGAAAGATTTAAAACTGGACAGGAAATATGTTTGGGATTTGTTGATTTAATTATTAATCTATATCTATATATATGTCCAGTTTATTTTTTTTTTAATTACTTTATTTAATTCAATCTAAGGGTTATAAATTGCATAAAGGTATGAGTAACACTATTAAAATAAGATATTACATTTCAAATTATACAATTTATTGAGGGGAAAAAAAAAAGATCTTTAAAAAATATGATTCTCCATTGGAGTTTAGTTTCTGTCAGAAATAGTTAATTATGTCATGTAAATCAGTATGAGATTGAAAAGATTAAGAAATATGTTCAATAATCAAATATATTGTAAAGTATTGCTTTAATGAAATGGGAAAAATTTCCAATATTCCCTTACCTTTAGAAGAGATAATCAAGCATGATGAATAGAGCTGATGATTTGGCACCTGAAGTGAAATCAGCCAAGAAAAACCATGATAAGAGTGATCTGGCAGTAGCTGATGTACCGGTAATTAATTTCATATAAGGTACTTGCAGCAATCAACCATAATTCCTCCACAGAGGCATCATGAGATGGAGCTTTATCTATTGTCAATCATGAATGACTGGCTTGTGCACCATACCAATATCATTTATAGGCCTTTCTGCTCGGAATACACAAATACGCAAGTACACAAATACGCAAATCAGACTTCTTCATTCAAGTCTGTAATTCCTCATGTCAACTGCTTGCCCAGATAACTAGTGGGGGGTTGAGATTTAATAGAGATACATTGTTAGACCAGACTATTACACAGTAGTAACAGAAAGGCTGTCTATCCTGCCACTCAGCCAGCTAACAAAAATACTGTCCCAGGCGACTCAGCCAGCTTAAATAAGCAGATTATATTTATTTTTTCTTCTTCTAAGAAAAAAAATATTTACATTCTTAAAACTAAAAAAAATGTTTACATTCTTAAAATGAAGGGCTATTTTAGATCATAAATTTAGAGATCAATTTGTCAAATGTTTATTGATCTAACAATTTGTCTCAGCTTAAATTTGAAAGTTAATTATATGATTTATTTAGAAAATATTATGACTGAATTTTCTTTAAACTCACTTGAAGAATACATGTAAAGTATTATGGAATGCACTGACCTGATTTGAATCTATGAAATACATGTATTATATCCACGCTGCTATTGATACTTGTGAGGTAGGATCCTAGAGATGACTGACGAGCAGCAGAGTTCATTGTATCATGAATTTTTTTTGGGATGATTTCAGCGGAAATTAGGCATTTTCTGTAACTATCATATTTCTTCAGTTTTATCAAAAGGATTTCACACATTTTTCAGGTTGATTGGTCGAGAAGATTTTTTTTCCTTTTTATTCAAGAATGTGTAAGAACTTCTAGTAGTAACATTAACTTCAATGCTGTTTTACAAGCACACAATACTCAAAACTAAGCATCCTCATCAGACAAAAAATATGATGTCATGTTAATGAATTATGTAAAGTTTCAGGTGGTAATGCAGTCATATATTGATCCCTATTATACCAGGGCCCAGTGGTTGCTATGGAAACTGTTGTGGCCTTTGTGTTTCAGGTAGCCTTGGAAGTGTGGGTTGCTATACCTAACATTTACAATGAGCATAGTGTTCACTATGATCTTGTTAAGACGTGTGATACATAGATTTAGCGCATATTCATACATTCAACAATATCCCAGATCCTCAGGGCTATGAATCACTGGATTAGGAAACCATGAGAAATTAAATTTGTTAAATTCTCAAATTGAAATAAAACTATTGCTAACCAATTTTATGTCTATGGTTTTATTACTGTGATTTTTGCATCATGCATTCAGAAACTTTCTACCTACTGAAACAGGATGAGTGTTTATACAGATAACCCACCCATGGGCCTGGTGGGTTGAGTGTTTATACAGATAACCACCCATGGGCCTGGTGGGTTGAGTGTTTATACAGATAACCACCCATGGGCCTGGTGGGTTGAGTGTTTATACAGATAAACACCCATGGGCCTGGTGGGTTGGTGTTTATTCTTATAGTCACCCTAGGGCCTGGTGTGGTGGTATTTATACTGATAATTATCTTTGGATTTGCTGCCTCAGACTGGACTGTATGTTTAGACCTATGTAGTGTTATACAGTGCAAGTAACAGTAGGCCAGTATCTTTTAGAGCCTGATAGTTAAAATGCCAGTGTAGTTAGTACCTCCCTGATTGATTTATTGTCATACTGTGTAAAAGTCCCCACCTCACTGTCTACGGAATCTTAACATCAGTACTTACAGAAATATCTATATTAGTACTTACAAAAATCCCTACATGAGTACTTACAGAAATTTCTATATCAGTACTTTCAGAATCCTCAATCAGTATTTACAATAACCTGCTACAGAAATCTCAATATCAGTATTTACAGAAACCTATACATCGGTACTTACAGAAATCTTTACATTGGTACTTACAAAAATCTCCATATCAGTACTTGCAGAAATCTCTTATCAGTGCTTACAGTAATCTCTATATCAATACTTCCAAAATCTCTATATCAGTACTTACAGAAATCCCTACATCAGTACTTACAAAAATCTCCAGATCAGTACTTACTGAAATCTCTTATTCAGAAATCTCTACATCAGTACTTTTAGAAATTCCTACATCAGTACTTGCAAAAATCCCTACATCAATATTTACATTCTACTTTTATACTTACAGAATCTATTTATCAGTACTTACAGAAATTCCTACACTAGTACTTTCATCAGTACTTACAGAAATTTTTCTACATGGGCCTAAATACTTATCTCTACACCAATAGTTACAGAAATCCTTGCATCCATACCCTATGTCAGCTAGTATTTGCAGAAATTATTTGTTGCTTTCTAGGGATAAACATTAACATTTTAACTTTTTTAAACTGTCCAAATGAAAAACTCTGTTGTCTGAACATTTTTTACTTTAATACACCTATCTATCAGAAGTTTTAATCTCCCCCTTTGCAGGGTCAACCAAAGGTCAATCGGTGACTTTACCTGAAAGTTATATTCATGATGATTAATTTTTGATTTGAAGTTTTTGCAGTAAATGAAAGGGCAATGAACATATCCAAATGAATTGTGGTCCATCATAGAGACAAAATTATTAAAATATCAATATTGGTTGTGTTCCACAATAGAAACAAAATTATTAAGATGCTGTCCATAATGGAAACAAAATTATCAAGATATCAAAATTAATTGTCTGTAATGGAGAAAAAAATATCAAGATGAAGTGTGGTTTGTAATGGAGACAAAATTATCAAGCTATCAAACTTTCATGTGGTCCATAATGGAAACAAAGTTATCATGAAATCAAAATTAATTGTCTCCCACTTTAGCAAAAAGCAGTGGATATTGATTTGGGTCTGTCTGTCTGTCCATTCTGTCTGTTGGTCACACTATCTCTGAAAGTTCATAAGCCTTTGCAATGGAAATTCATACAATAACTTCCTATGACTTGATTAAGACCCCAATTGAATTTAAGGTCAATAGTTCAAGGTCAGAAATTCATATATTACATAAAAATGATTTCCAGTTGATAGCTTTAGTTTTCTCCAAGCTCGTGCAGTGACACTTGGTGTGATGAATCTCTATGACATAAGAAAGATCTCTGTTGATTATTGGATAAAGATGAATGTTCAAGGTCACAATTCAAATAAGGTATAAATAGTTTTTATGCTATAAAACTAACACTCCCCTTCTTACAACCAGTGAGAAGTTGTTGAGAACTCATCACTCAAGATATTTTAGATATTTACCAATATTGTAACTTTATTGCAATTAAACTCGGGACTGGTTTTCTGTAAATCTGTTGGTGTGAAAAAATAAGTCACTTAATTAAGAAGACTCTAGTCTTAAGAAAATAGTAAAAACAGAAACTAACGATAGAACTTCAAGTGAAGAATCCATGTCCCCTGATCAACCTGGCAATGACCAGGTGGGAAATCAACGAGATTTAAGGTCCAAGATTGAACATGGTCATGACAGTGGAAAAGTCAATGGAAACAAATTCCAAGTAAAAAGTTTTACTTTTATTTCAGTAAACATAAATGTTCAAAATGTTGATGATTTAAGTTCTGATGATTTAGATAAGGAAAAAAATTGTCATCTTCAGCCTGAGTCACTCAGGTGACCTATTGCTGTTGATCATCGTCCGTTGGCAATTTTAAATTTTAACTTCTTGAAAACTGCAAGGCCAGTTGTTACCATTTTTGGTATGAAGCATCTCTAGGATAAGAGGAATGTTAATTGTGAAATTTATGACCGTACCACCCCTGGGGCCTCGGGAGCAGGGCCAAATATGCTAAAAAAGGCTATATTTTCAAAAATCTTCTCTACTCCCACACAGTGGGAGAAAAACTAAATGCATGGTTATAATGTCTATGAAGTCCTCTATCAAAATTGTGAAATTCATGGCTCTTGGATCAGGAGTTCAGGCCTTAGGGTGTGGCCATTATGGCCATATAGTGAAAATGCATTAAATCTTAGAAAATCTTCTCTTCTTCCATATATATTTTAGAAAAACTATATGCATGATAGTGATGTCCATGAAGCTCTCTTCCTAAATTTGTGGCTCGTGGGACAGGGGTTCAGGCCCAAGGGTGGAGCCAGTATGGTCATATAGTGAAAAGGTATAAAATCTTCTTTTCTACTACCACATGTATTTGAGAAAAACTAATTGCATGATTATGATGTCCATGAAGCTCTCTACCGAAATTGTGAAATTAATGACTCCTGGGTCAGGGGTTCAGGTCCTAGGGTAGGGTCAGTATGGTCCTACAGTGAAAAAGTATTAAATCTTAAAAAGTCTTCTCTACTTCCACATATATTTGAGAAAAACTATGTGCATGATTATGATGTCCATGAAACCCCCTACCTAACATGTGAAATTAATGGCTCCCTGGTTTAGGGATTCAGGCACTAGGGTTGGGTTAATATGGTCATATAGTGAAAATATATTAAATTTTAGAAAATCTTCTCCTCCACAACTATATATATTGGAGTAAAACTAAATGCATGATTATGATGTCCATGAAGCTTCCAACCTAAATTCTGAAATTCATGACTCCAGGGTCAGGGGTTCAGGCCCTTGTGCAGGGCCAATATGGCCACATAATGAAAATATAGAGAAATAATTAGGGAATGTTAAAATGATTTATATGCTTCAAACTTTCATATTTTCTTTTTCGTAATTGAATAGGAATTGTATTTATCTTTAAAGATCATAAACATGTACAAAAGACTTCATATTGAGGCTTATATGGAAATATGAGACTCCCTGGATGGGCTATGATACTCAGGTGACTGTTAAGGCTCATGGACCTGTTGTTAAAGTTTATTGTTTTCCCAATTTCAACCAAATATCAGTTTTTCCCAATGTGAATGTACCATGGGGATCTGGGTTAGAATAGGTCCTCAGTACCCCTTGCTAGTCATAAGAGGTGACTAAATGGGACAGACCAAAAAAAAACCAAGGCACCATGTCACAGCAAGTGTAGCATGATAAAGATTCCTCCCTGCTGAAAGGCCATAAGCAGTTTGGGGATAATCCATCAGTTTACTGTTGGGTATTCTTGCTGTGGTCTGTAAATGAAACAAAATTATTTTGTCTTGTTTGTCATTTTGTCTGAAAATTAACCTTCCTAATAACCTTTAAACAGTAAATGCTAACAATCTGATATTTCACATGAGTATTCCTTGTGACAAGACTATTTCCATTGGTACCAAAATTTCTGACCTTGTGACCTTACGCTTGGTGCCTGACCTACTTAAAAGCGTTAACCTAGGCCCTGACTTTTAAATGGTAATTACTAAGGATTTCATATTTCCCCCAAGTATTTCTTGTGACAAGACCTTTCCAATGGTACCAAAAGTTTTAATCTTAAGGCCTTGGTGTTTGACCTAGTTTTAAAAAACTTTAACCTTGACCACAACTTTTAAATGGCAAGTACTAGGGCTTTCATATTTCACATGAGTATTCCTTGTGACAAGACCTTTTTGACCTTGGTGGCTTTGACCTTGGTGTTTGATCTACTCTTTGAAAATGTTAACATTGGCATGTCCATCATCAGAATTTGTCATTATTGCTGGCATTTGTGTTTCATAAATACATCTTGTAATTTTTGAGGTGGGACCAAATTTGGCCCTTGTGTGTCTAGTCTAATAACAGCGAGATTCATCAAGGCTGGATATTTGGACTGATGCCTCTTCTAGATCTCAGGCTAGTGTTACACAAAGTGATTCAGGAAATCCTGCCTGAACTTAGGCCACTTGTTGCAATTAAAATGGATTAACCTGAATTTCTTGCCTGCTTCAACTCTTTGCCTTAGACATCCAATTAACTCCCTACCACTTTTTACCTTTATATAGTGTAAATTCCACAGTAAGTAAAGTTGATTAACTGCCCTGCTAACACAGAATTGGTGTGAAAATAATCTACCAAACTTTATTACCAAAGTAGAATGGCCAGGCAATTCCCCAGACCTAAATTGCATCAAAAATCTATGGAGTATTCTGGACAGCGAGGCCTACAAGGATCCGCGCCCAACGACAATGTGCCAATTACGACGCCGACTTCACCGTGCATAGAGGGAGATAACTCAGAAACATTTGATTTCTTTGATTCATTCAATGCCAAATAGAATTAAAAATGTATTGAAAAACAAAGGTGGACTGTCTGGTTATTAAAAACATATAAACTTGTATATGAGTTGTTTATAAATGATTTTAGGCATGCCGTAAATCTTGGAACGAACATTCTTAACACCCTTTAGCTCAGTCTCATGAATATTCTAAAAATATCGTCCAATCAAATTAATCATTTTAGTAGTGGAACTCTTCTGTTTTTAAAGGTAGTATTTCGCAATCAAAACAATATGGCTGAGCTCATGAAATGGTGCATACACTAAAAAGGCGCTGAAAGCATCTTTTTGATTGGACAAATAACTCGGGGTTTCCCATGAGCCACCAATCAAATTGTTTTCATGAAAATGAGCTAGTAGAAATCAATGGCCCCATGGGTGATGAAGAGAGGAACGACATGTAATCAACCGTGGGTTTGCGACGATGCCATTTCCAATACCTGGTGGAAAGCTGATGTCAGTTACAGTGACTGTTGAAGATTGATGAACACATTTGACAGAAATTATCGAACATATATGAGGTCTTATTTAAATGCTTGTTAAATTTAATATAATGCTAATAGAAATGCTTGTTAATTTTAATATAATGTTAATGGAAATGCTTGTTAAATTTAATATGATGTTAATGGAAATTCACTTCAAAAGTTTGTTTCATACTTCAAATTTACAACACTAAATTTTGACCTTGAGAACCAAAGTTTTGACCTTGAGCATTTGAACTGGAATCGGACATTGTCCAAGTGCTTTCCAGGTGTAGCTGTTTGTGGGAACCATCTGGTCCAGTAAATCAGATTTTATTCAGAAGCTTAAGTGTTTATCAACTTTGGTTTTGTGATATTGATGCTAGAATTTGTTATGGTTATGACTAAAGAGACACATTGCATCTGAAGTGTGTTTATCTAGGAAACACAATTTTAAATATCAATGTGGTTCTCCTAGTGCAAGCTACTCAAGTAGTAATAGTCCATGAACTTGTGGGCTGATTTAGTATAACTCTCAACTGGATAACATATGTCTTTTAATCTAAGAAATGAATGAAGCAATATACAACTTTATGGTACTCTTAACTTTCGCTATTGCACATAATATGCATGGTAGATAAATTTGTGAAATAAAGATTATTCACTAAACTTTATTCACTTTTTATGTATCTGAAGTGTTATATTCATAATTCCCATTTTAAAGAAGATAGATTTGAATTTCCAATGTAGAAATGCTTTAAATATCTTTAATTATGAAAAAAAAAATCATTTAATTTTCTTTGCAAGCAAGTTTATAAATTATGCTACTCTATATGGAAAGTGAAGGTACGACTGGCTAAAACCACATACCTTTTGTTGATTCATTAGCAGGTTAGTCAATAGCAGAAGTAATAATCTGCAAAGCTCTTTGTTAATGGATTGAGTTTGGATATATTTTACATTTTCAATTTTTTTTAGCCCCCTACCAGTTTGTAAAACCAAAGGCAACTATAGGTTTCTTCTCTGTTTGTCCCTTTGTTATTCTGTCCCAATGGTTTTCCAGACTTTTTTCCTTGATAATTGAAATTTGCAATGTAGTTTCAGAATGGCAAACTACAGAAAAAGGTTGAATTTTAATGAATCATATTATTTGATGTACAGCTGTGAAAGAAATTAATTTTTATATTGTTATGTTTTTATATTCATGGAGATTGGGATCATATTCTGATGGAAAGGCTATAAAAGTAAGGACATCTGAATAGAAGCAGTCAGCAAAACTTAGTTGCTGATTGTGTAAATAATCATTTCATTAATTCAACAATTAATTTCAAGCTAATTAATCACAAAAAGAACATATCAATATCAAATGCTAATCACATGAGTATTTTTCTGTAGTCAGTGAGTGAAGTCTGATCATTCAGCAGTACTCAATTTACTGCATTCTTGCAATCCGACTGAAGAGTATTTGGAATCGGCCTTTGAACAGTAATTAAAATGCAGATATAAATGTTATATCGGTTTGTTGTTTTGTGTTCCATTTGCACAATTATTTCCCCCATGTATTTGCAAAGATGATGGTTTTTGAATTGAACTGAATTAAAACAAGACAAACCATACTTTGCACAAATTATACAATTACAGATTTTTCTGGGTTGTTTTTATAATTGTAATTATCAAAATCAATTTACTATGTGACATTTAGGATATATGCTACATGTTTATAAATTGATTGTTTGTGTATTTTATGTCCCATCAAGAATTTTTCACTCATATTGAGATGTCACCAGCTGTAGGTGAAGTACCACAAATTTAGACTTATGCTTAGCACTCAGGGCCAAAATGTGAGGTTTTTTTAACATACCAACACCTGCCGCAACCTATAGGACCTCCACTTATAAAGTCATATCCGAAAGATGTGAGATTCTTACTTCTGAATGCCCAGTGTTTGGCGAAGAAGCAATCACTACCTATTTTTACATCTTAGGTTTGATGTGGCCATGGCATGAGCTTGGCTCAAACTCTCAACTTTCCTGTTATAAAGTGAATGTTCTAACCACTGAAGCGACCGTGACTGGTCATTGAATTTAAGAATTACAGAGTTCTGAATAAGACTATTTTATCCCTGATGAAAACCAAATGTTTCAACTGTATGCACAACAAAACATAAAACTAATTCAATACTTGCAAACATAGTGACTTAGTACCAATGTTTTAGTTCACAGGTCAAGGTCAAACATTAAATGTACATTATCTCGAATATTACATCCGTCAATTAATGGGGGCATTGGTAGGAGACTTGTATTACTTATGCAATACTCTCATAATGCTTGTTACCTTTGATATCGCTACAAATTAGAATGATAGTCATTTCTTCATGAATGCATGGCAGTTGTAAACAATGCATGTATGAATACAGATAATGTTGTATGTCAATTTTAATGGATGAGAATTTTGACAGAAATGAAAATAGACTACAGATATAAGAAATAAACTTCATTTTTGAAATACAAAGGTATAAATTACAATGCTTCCACTGGTATACTCTTTATAAAGTGCTAATATGTTTCATGAAGTATGCTGACGTGAAATGTTGTTGTTCATATTCTCATGAGATATATATCTTGAAAATACATTTTTAGAAAATTTCGATATAGAAAGTATAGTGTATAAATGTATAACATTTTATGTGGCTAGAATGTTTTCATTTGGCTATATTGAGAAATGACTCTGAGAAGAGAATGTTGGGATGGTCTGCTTGTTCTTCACTTGACAGGGTATAAATCTGATCTTGTTCTGTATTGACACAACATTCATCAACTGATTGAGTTGTCTGATCACCAGCACCACAGGACAATGGTTTGGTCCTGACTGATGCCTACCAAGGCCCTAGAAATTGGCAGAGTTTGATCAGCTTTGAAACTCTAAAGGAATCTGTATGGTCTGCAAATTAATTTCTATTCAATTGATTAAGTCACAAAATGATGTGCTCTTCATACTTGGTATATACACTTGGTAGGCTTACAAACATGTGAGCTTGCAGACTTTATGAGTTTGCAAAAGAAATTGATTTGAACTTAAGGGAACTTGAATACCTTTAAAGTCATGTATCACTTTCTTTGTTTACTGAGATGGTGCAATCCTTTCCATGTTAATTTTGCTTCTTGTCATTGACACTTTCAGTCATATTTTTCAGACGATAAAGAATGGAATGAGAGAGTTAAATTTTTTAGAGTATAGATTCCTTGTCAATGAACCGAGTAACCAGATTATGCAGAAATTATGTTGCATAAATTGATAAATTGTCTCTGTTTTATTATTATTATTATTATGACTTTTTGTAGCATCAACATTTTGCATTCCGCTCACCCTGAACTTACTGTGAAGGTATTTGTCCATAACTTAAGCCTTAAGATTTATGCCCATCCCCCTTTGATTTTATGAGGATCATCCTAGTGTTTGTTTAGCTTTTTGACATATAGTTAGGGCTGGGTATTGTCTGAAAATTTTGCATTGCAATATTTATAAATGTATTTTTGTGACAGGCATTGCATTATTTTCGATAAGAATTAAAATGATATTTTTCTTAATCGTACCTCAACAATCACATGATTCTACACTATTTAAATGTGTTGGTGTTTCGATACAAGATTATGATATCAAAATAATTGATATATTTGTTATAAATGGTTAATAAATAGAATTTTAGTTGCATGTAAATTACAATTTACAAGTTACAATTACCATGCAATGTGATGTAACTATTTTATAATTGATGATTAGGGTATATCTCCTAAATTTTTATTGTGTTTGTAAGACACAGTTAGTAGATCAGAAAAATGTCTTTGTTCCTCTGGAGGATGTGCCAATATTGTAAAGGCATATGTATTTTTTGAATTTCAGGGTTGTTATTTGGTGACAAAAACTATGGGTCTATGCTGGGTTTTTAATTGGTTTTTTTTTTGGGGGGGGGGTATTACTTTGTTTTTTGCATCTGGTAAAAGCATGGCTGGCTTCTAGTTATCAAGTACCATTTGTATGTTTTGATTGATTTTATCATCAGAAAGTTTGTTTTGAATTCTTTAAGAATTTCTTGAAGTTAGTATATCTCCATCACTTGTTTTTCTAATATGTTGTATGATTTCACCTTTAATAAACCTCTTAAAACCTAAAGGATTATATGCACTTTTGCATTCCAAATATTGGTACATGTTAGTAAGTTTGATCAGATTGTTGATGTACATTTTTAAATGCCTCAAATTGCTTTCCTTTCTACATCATAGCATCCATATAAGGAAGTAATATTTATTTAAAATCAACGATATACAATTTAAGCTGTTGGTGAGTAGAATTAACTATAGTTAATAAATTATGGATTTCATTTTCTTCTCCATGAAATATAATAAATCCACCATTATGATAATTATAATGCCTGTGGTACATTATGAGATTTTATTTCAGGAATCATGAGCTCATAACTTAATTTTTAGCCTGAACATTTTGTTGGTATATCGGTACTGAAAAAATGTATCACATTATGATATTTTTTGTAACGAATCACAATATTATTGCACAGCCCTACATATAGTTTTAACCTTAAAGTGCATTGATGTATGAGGGCTGTTTGATATGTACTGTGTATTGTACCACAGTGTGATAACACTTTGCATGATTTCATGAATGGTGATACTCTTGAATAGTTCTATTCAGTACCATTCCAACGGTATAAACACAAGTCTTCAGCTCCACATAGTTTTAAACTTACAGTCATTTCAACAGAGCCAGTCGTTGACTACTGTTGTAAAACTGGTTAGGAATCGTGTTGAGAATATTGAAGAAATCAGAGCTTATATAAAATTTGCACAAAACTTAGTCATTCAGTAATGCAGATTTTTACTGAATAGGGGGGGGGGGGGGGGGGGGGTATGGGTCTGATAAGGTATCTTAGGAGACAGTTCGTAGGTGGAGAAAGAAATTTCTGACTGGCACAGAGTCTGTCAAAAATGCAGCAAATCTGGCCATCCTGTGACTGTAAACAGGCAAGGCAAAAGTCAGGGAAGTAATTGAAAGTGATGGCAAGTACATGATACATGATGTTGCCAAAGGTTTTGGCATATCGCTGTCGTGGGTGCATTTCATTTTGAAGCGTATTTTGAAAGTATGAAAGATTTCTGCCAGATGAATACCACATATATTGACAGATGACCAAAAACGGGTACAAGTACAACCCTCTAAGCAAATGTGCAAAATGTTTCCCAAATTCAATCCAAGACGATTTGCAAACATTGTTACTGGTGACAAAACATGGGTTCACTATTTTGAACCAGTAAGAAAAATTGGAAACAAAATATGGCTAACTAAACATGGTAGAAGGCCTGTAGTTGCCAAAAGAACCCTAAGCACAAATAAGGTTCCTTGTAAGTCTGGTGCTGATGGGCAAAAGTGTTACAGGTTGGTGTTACTGAGATGTTATACTAAAAAAGCTCAAGAAATATTATCATAAATGACGCTCTGTGTCAGGATTTAGGCATGTTCGTCTAATTCATGGTAATGCTCCATCACATACATCTGAGCTTGTGAAGCAATTTTTGAAGTCGGGAAGGTTACCATCTTGCTACACCCACCATACTCTCCAGGTCTAGCCCCTTGCAACTTTTTCCTTTTCTTTTTCCAAAACTTAAAAAGCTGTTCTTCATTACAAGTCCCAACAAGCCCCTGGCTCAGCCATCAGTCAGTGCCTCAGAGGTCTACCTAAATTGGCATACTTTGACACTTTTCAGAAATGGATTCAGAAATTGAAATTATATATTTCAAACTGTGGAGAATACTTTGAAGGGATGTAATGTTCATTTCACTATTTGAGTTGAATGCTTTTGAGATATACAATACACATTCCAGATCGAACAACCCTTGTATATTACCTTATGATATTGATCCTTCCTCAATTGAGTAACATTTCTGCTCATGGCCTTTGACAATTGGATGAGAAATCAGTTTAATATATTCAATAGAAGGACTGTCATTGAGATGTATTGTTGTGGACATTGCAGTCTAATAATGTTCTTTTTGTATCTTCTTGTACTTCAGTAATGTTCTGTTCATATCTTGCAGTCTAGTAATGTTCTGTTTGTATATTGCAGTCTAGTAATGTTCTGTTCATATCTTGCAGTCTGGTAATGTTCTGTTTGTATATTGCAGTCTAGTAATGTTCTGTTTGTACATTGCAGTCTAGTAATGTTCTGTTTGTATATTGCAGTCTAAGAATGTTCTGTTCATATCTTGCAGTCTAGTAATGTTCTGTTTGTATATTGCAGTCTAGTAATTTTATGCAGTCTAGTAATTTGTATGTTCTTGTAATCTCTGAATGTTGAATTCTGGAAAGGACTTGTGTTGATGATGTATAATTTATGGACGACCTATTTGGTCATCATTAAAAAGGAAAGATTACATCACTTTAGAGAATTTTTAACTACTATGTCAGAGTGCTTTTGATAGGTATGGTTGTTAGTAGTTGTATACTAATTGTTATAATAGTGAGAGCACAGGTCAGGCAAATAAAGTGAATACGCAACTGACTTGGAAATCCTGTTATTGAAATAATTAAACTCATTGATACTACTGGATTCTTATTATTTATGATTAAAATACTGACAATATGATTTAAAACAAGTAGGAAGAAAATTTAAAATTTTTGATAAATACTTACCCGCAGTCAGGTATTTCTACAGGTGCAAACCATGATGGCTTTAATATTGGTTTGGTACATTTTATTGACGACTAATCATACGGGATACAATTAATCCTTATTTGAGGGTCAGAACAGGTGATTAGACTTAGGTTAGTCAATATTATCAGTATTCAAACAGTCCAGTACTCTACACAGCAGTGTGATTTAATACTACAGGGTCAAGAATACACCAGTCTGTTTATATAAATGTCAGATACTGAATAAATAGCATTAACATTCATTTCATATTGATCTTTAGCACAATACAAGACACAATGATTTCATAGTGATGTCAGCCTTACAAATCCTATAACTATATACCATTTAAGATAATATCATGGATATTTTGCTCTCTCCAATAGTCAGGGTGTATTACATATATGTTTACAAATATTCTTTCATTATAATATATAATATAATTGTGCATTGCCATTTAAAGAGATGAACCAGACAGTAGTAATATGACAGAAATTTTCACTCTTAATGATGCTGAAGATGCTGGCACATTATATATGTGCAACACTCAAAATATAAAAAAAATAGTGTATGAATTTCCCATACTTGTTATACATTACACAGCATTATATAATTATTACATGAGGAATTTTACAGAGTTTCTTTGCAAAGCCATTTGTTTTAAAAATTAAGTTTACATAGAAAGGTTTATAAAGATAAAGTCTATGCAGATTGATAAAAGTTTGGATCTATAAAGAAATCAAAGATGAGTTCTGTAGGGAGATTAATGAAAAATGGGATCTTTAGAGAGATTTATAATATGGGATCTATACAGAGACTGATAAAAGTTGGGATCAATTGACATTTAGACATATCAACAACATTTTATCTGTTAACATTAATTATTTTCATTGATAATGCCAATTTGATGTATCCCAGTGAACTTGAAATAACGCACCACAGTGTCTTCTACATCTGCTTTGTACTTGAATATTTATTAAACATGGATGTTAAGAGCAAACTAAAAACTTTATGACAAATGGGACAACTTCAGCTTCTCCATCATGAACTTCCCATATCTATGTAGTAATATTCCATTATCACCTACATATGATCAATTTTTAAATTGAGGCAGGCTACCAACAAACAAGTTGATGTTCTAAGGGTTTCAACAGTCTTGTTTACAGTCAACATTTCATAAATTCTATGGTCAATATAATGATCTAGTTTGCCAATACAACCTTTCATTGGACCAAATGCTGTCTGACAAATTCAATACTAATTGTTAGGCCATTCTTTGCACACTGATTTTGACTACAGATTACTCCATTTACCTGACCAAGATGTAGGGCTCACAGTTGGTGTGACTGGTCAACAGGGGATGCTTGCTCCTCCTAGGTACCTGATCCCACCTCTGGTATGTCTAGGGGCCTGTGTTTGCCCAACTGTTAATTTTATATTCGTTATAAGAATTATCTAGTGGGGATCCAGGTTAGAATAGGTCCTCAGACCCCTTGGTTGGCATTAAGAAAAATTCTTTAGTAAGGCATTAAACAATATACAACCAACCAACCTTATACGAATTATGAGATTGATAACTTTTCATAAAAGATGGGATCTATAGAGATTGATAAATGATGGGTTTATAGTGAAATTAATAACAGATCATGGGTCTATAGAGGTTGATAAAAGACAGGATCTATAGAGAGATTATTAATAATGGGATCTGTATAGAGATTTATAAAAGATGGAATGTATACAGAGATTGATAAATGGGATTTATAGAGATTGATATAATCTGGGATCTGTAGAGAGATTTATGAAAGATGGGATCTATTTGAGGTTAATAAAAATGTGATCTAAAGAGAGATTGTATGATATGAGCATTCCAGTCTCTCTGTCTGTCTGTTAGCTCTTTCAAGTCCAAGTCATATTTATCCTTTTTATTGTGAGACCAAGGATAGAAATGAGAGTACTAAGACCTCCAAATTTATAACCTGGAAGGTGTTACCCTAGGTTTAGCAGAGGTAGAAATGTTTAGATGTTGATTGAAAGGGAAAAATCAAGAGTGTAACTGTTTGGAATTGTAAGAAATATTGTAAGAGTTTGAATTAATTTTTGAGATAAGAAATTATTGCACTAAGTCACAAATTGATGGAGGAAATTATCGTGGTAGGGGTATATATGAAATGAAGGGTGCAATTCAGTGCAGGTCACTATATATTGGAAAAAGGTACAAATATGACCTATAAAAGGAATGGGATCATGCATATTTTTTGTGTTTTTTTTTAATTGGCATTTAGAATGAATTTTAAGATGTTGGTGGGTATTTTTCTGAAATCGATATAGTGAATTAGTAAGAGGGCCAAAGCTTTGTATTGAGGTCTATGGAAAATGAATTGGTACATTTTTCTCAGGACTATCAAACCTGTTCAGCTGATGCATCTTGAGAGAAGTCACTATGGCCTACTTCTGGAATTTTATGACTATACATGCTCAAATCATGCCTTGATCATATCTTGCACACTGTGAGGCTTAGGACAATCAAATTCGGTCAGTTGTTGAATCTTTGAAGGGGGATATACAAATAAACCATTTTTTGTGACCAAAAAGTAGGTTACTATGACTTTATTATGGAATTTTATGGATATGCACGATAGTCAAATTGTGTCCAGATCATATCTTGCATGTTGTAAGGACTTGCATCATCAAATTTGATCTAATAGAATTTCAGTATGTTATAGTAATTTTATTTTATTCCAATTTAGCTTCAAATGACAGATATGCATCATCAAAAAAGTTGTGCAAAAATGGTTTTGTTTTCAGATTGAAGGGGGTTATTGTACATTGTGGAGAAGGGGGGGGGGGGGGGTTAGATGGTGTTGGAGTCTAACATACAACTCTATGGGAGAAATTAATTCAAAATTTAACAGATGTAACTTGACAAATATGATGAGTTTTGGGGTCTTTGGAAATGAGAAGAGAATGACAAGAACTAGTATCAAGGTCAAGTGACCGTAGTAAACCTGACTCTGACCTTGAACATAAAACTGTTGTAACTTTAAAGAGATGTCACATGGGATGTTCAGAAATGATAACAGGATACTAACTAGTATCAAGCTCTAATGACTCCTGTGACCTAGAATCATGAAATCTTGTATTACTTAAGAACCAGGACCAATAGAGACAGATATCTTCAGAAATGATAAAGAATGCTGTAACCTACAAACTAGTACATTCAGTGACCTTGACCTTCGACCTTGAACATAAAAACATGCATTACATTAAAACCAGGACTGATGGAGACATGGAATCTTCAGAAATGATAAAAGGGTATTGTGACTTATGAACTAATATCAAGTGACTCCAATGACCTAGACCTCTTACTATGAACATAAGAACTGATATAACTTCAGAACCAGGTCTGTTGGGAACCTATGATCTTCAAAAATGAGGGGATGATGGGACTTACAAACTAGTGTCAAGACCTTGACCTCGTAACTTGCACATAAAACCTGATACAACTTCAGAACCAGGTCTGATGGGGACCTGGGATCTTCATAAGTGATGAGAGGATGTTTGGAATTACAAACTAGGGTCAAGGCAAGTGATGCCAGTTTTACCTAAGGGTACAAGGGGATTTGTTTATTTCAAACTGAAGGTCTTTATGATACAGATTTTTTAAATGAAATTAAAATTGGCATTGATTTTGTGTATACAGTCAGTAAGTTTGACCTTGGAGTTGGACCTAGTTTTTAAATCTGTGACCTATTCAATATCTCCTGAACTGCTTATGGTAGGGCTTCTGTATTTTGTATATATAGTCCTTATAGCAAGACTGTACATTTCATACCATGATTTTTGACTTTGTGACCTTGTATTATGGTTATGTTGAGATGTTTTGGGGCTAGGTTGTGATCACAATATGGGGTCAAATTTTTCATGGGAGTGAATGATTGGTTAGGGAGAATTGTTTTAAAAATCACAATAGCTGAATAAAAGCAGAGTCAAGGTTACTCAGGTGAGCAATGTGGCCCATGGGCCTCTTGTTCAAAATTTAGACACCACTTGGTGACAGGAACAAGGGTACAATAAAGTTGTGAATGTTGAGGATGCTAAGTAGAAGCGAAAATGAACAAGATCAAATTTACATGATTACTTTAGACTATTAACATTAAAGTAGGTACATATGTACCCAATGATTAGAAAAAGGTGTCTATTATTTTTTATGGCCAAAGGCTAACTTACATGGGTAATATTGGTAGACACAAAACAGATAGAAACATACTGATAATGCCAGGATAATGAAACTTCATACAATGTCAATGAAAGGCTGTATTATGGTACAGTGCAGTATTTTTGTGTGTCTGCCTGTTTATCTGTTGAACTTGTGGAAAGGATAAATGAGTACTAATAAGATTAGAAAAATCCAACCTTGTGCACATGTTCCCCATGGTGAGGGGAAGATGCCTATAATTTTTCAAGGTCGGAGCTCTACTTTCATGGATAGTCATCAAGGAAAACAATACTATTAAGGCTAAGATCACAAATCAAGTACATTTGAAAAGTAATAGTTTTGCTTCAGAAGTTCTACTTTACTAAATCTTTATTGTATTTGATATTGAACAAAGCCATATTTGAACAGTTTCTAAAGATTTTCCAATATTAGATAAAGTGTCAAAAGAACTGACTTCCAGAGCTTTATTTTGGACCAAAAAATGGTTTACTTGTATATGAATCGTCTTTCAGTACTATTGCATATCTGATCCTGTGGAGATCCAGGTTAGAATATGTCTTAGTACTTCTTGCTTGTCGGGGGACCTCTATGGCCGAGTGGTTAGAGCATCATGCTCAAAGTCACAAGGCCTCTCACCTCTAGTTAGCACAGTTTCAATTCTCGCTCACACCAATATATGTGAGAAAGTTTGCCAGTTTGCTTTTGGAAGGTCTGTGGTCCCTTCACAGGTACATTGTATCTGGTTTCTATCTTCCACCAATAAAAGACTAGATGTCACCAGATATCTGAAAAATTGTTGAGTGTGGTGGAAAACAACAAACAATCAATCTTGCTTGTTGTAACAGGCAACTAAATGGGTCAGTCCTTTGGATGAGACTGCAAAATCTGAGGCCCCCTATCACAGCAGGTGTGGCACTTTAAAGATCCCTTCCTGCTCAATGGCCATAAGCGTCAAGCATAGGCCTAAATTTTGCAGCCCTTCAATGGTAATGGTGATGTCCCCATATGAGTGAAAGATTCTCAAGTGGAATGTTCAACAATATACAACTATTGCATTTCTGAGTGGACAGGTGTATGTGGCTCAAGTTGAATAAAAATAGTGCTTGAATTAATGTCCTTTAAAGTTGCCATTTGTACATTTAGAAAACATCTTGCTTTGTGTTCTCTTAGCTTTAAAAAAAACTAAGTTAATCTCTAAAATTCCTTGTATTCTAATATTTTATAAATCTCAGTCTCTCCAACAGTGAACAGTAGAGATATTTAGGGAGGCAGGTTGTGACGTGAATGCTATGTTTATTGATTGTGTGTGTCTGTATGATAGACATGTCATCTGTCAGCAACAATAGTCCCACCTTGTACTAATGGTGGCACCAAAAAAATTTTTCGAAAGAGATGTTGAGGGTGAACATCCAGTCAAGAGCTTGTTTATTCAATCTTTGAGCTCTTAATTGTTGCTAAAATCCTATCATTAGCTGTTGTGCATGGCAGACAGTACAGACAGATCTGCCATCTGGTGTTGAAACAATCCACTCAAACACAATAACCTAAACATATTTCATGAACAGTTTTGATATACTCAATGTAGCATGCCCATCTGTCAAACAAAGTCAAACACCTTCATTCCCATCTCACACCTCCCCCTTCAAAAAAAACCCACCCACAATCCCATTTCAAAAGCAAACACTCCTCAACCCAATCCCCACCCCACTTAAAAATAAACACCCATCCCTATCCCAAAACAAACACCACTGATTCTGTCCACAATGTCCAAAGACAAACACTCCCATCCCATCACCATTCAATTCCAAAACAAGCACATCCCCCCCCCCCCCAATCTTGTTCTCACCACACCTAAACACCCCATTCCATCCCCACCTGAAAGCAAACACCCACATTCCCATCCTCACTACACCCTAAAACAAACAACCCCCCCCCCCCCCCCCAATATCATCACCACCACACCCCAAAACAGTCACCCCAATCCCATCACCACCATCACCAAACAACCAGTTGAAAATTGATCTCCCCTACTGGTGGTAATATTTGCAAGAACAGGGAACAATGCTGGATTTCAGGCCTTTAAAATTGTAAAAAAGAAATTGTTTCTGAGTGAACTTAAACATTGTATTAAAAGCTTTCATTCATATTTTTCCCTAAAAAATGAAGTATCATTATGATCTTATTGTTTATGTTTTTAAATGACAAAAAAAAAGATATGGTCACTTCACCATATGACTGCACATGGTGTTTTTCTGCTCTTTTAAACTTAAGTGTTTTGTATTGAAAATAAATCCGTATTAAGTTTTTTGTGATTCTGGTTTCCGCATATTTGAGTTGGGATATTTTTACATGGATAGTACAGATATTATTTTACACAAATGATAAAATTTTTCTCCGTTGAGGAATTTGCAGCAAACTTTCACTTGCGGACAGATAAGATTTTAGTTACACTGTATTGCAGATACTGTTGTTATGAAATGTGATCTTTATTTTTTCTTATTATACTCTTTGTAAATTGTGAAGACATGATATGTAATATGGATAGGTAGATTAATCTCAGTTGATATATTTGGATAGAATGGAGCAAACTGGTGGGCTAGGACAAAAAGCTAATATAGATACAAGTTAATGCTACCATGATATCACACAAAGAGGTTATTTTAATTAATCAAAGGGATTAAAAGAGAATTATTTAATTATATGACGTAAACTTACATTTAGGAAACTGAATGGTGTACAAAGAGAAAGATATTGGTTACAAAAAAAGATACTGGTATGAATTATTGAAAGACATTAGGATGGAATTGTTAAATAGAAGTTTGAAGATTAAGAGGTTAGAGAGTTCTTTGGTTGGCATAGATGGACTGTAACTTCCTTTACCTATAAACCTCTCTAAAAGATTCTCATTGACTTTAAATGTCGGAACAATGAAGGTTTTTGTAGCAAAGATTATTGCTCTTATGCAGTAGGGAACTTGTTATTTTTTGGGTTGTACTAATTTTAGAAAAATTAACAAATTGCAATTTTCAAGAGATATGGATCATTGTGACAATTGAAACCATGAATATTTCTTTTAATTTCATCACCTATCTCATTTAAAGTTGTTTAAAACATTAGGATGGTGGTGATGTTGGTTTTAATTTCATTTTAATTCTCATTCTCTCTCTCTCTCTCTCTCTCTCTCTCTCTCTCTCTCTCTCTCTCTCTCTTTTGATGAAATTGTGTACAATATGCAAACATTCATAAGAACTTTGATCAATGTTACACACCTCCTTTGCTATCTGCATGATCTGAGGTGTAATTGTTCTTAAAAACCATCTGGTCCAATAAATTTGATGTTTTAATGGACACAGATGACATCAGTCAAGACTACCATTATTTCAGAAGCTTAAGTGGTTTATCAATTTTGTTTTTTGTAACAGTTTATTAAAGAAACACATTGCATCCCAGGAAGCACACAATTTTAGATGCATGGTGATGCAAAATGTGAACTGTGAAATTGTGCTTCTTAAGATTTGATCTCAGAGTCATTAAAGTAGAGTTAGTAAGAGAGATTTAGTTGTATATAATTACTAATCAAATGCCCATTATAAAAAAAAAATCCAAGCTAGCTAGCACACAATCAATGCCTGCTTGGTGATGATGCAGATAATTTTAATGCAGTATTATCACTCCATGCAATTGTTGATTGTCAGTGTCATTAAAGAATGAAATCGTTGCACCAAAAATACAGCATGAAGCTGATCAATTTCTACTTCTGTCTAGATTGATTGAAGAATATGAAATTTAGTTTTTGTATTATTATTTTTCCTGAAAATTCATTGAAACACAATGTAGCATTGAATGCACTAAAATACACAAAATACATTGAAATCAATGGATCACATTGGGTAGATATTGAAAATACCCAGGTTTAAACAAAAACAGGTTTGAAAAAGTCAAGTGCAGGATCTTAAATAAATCAAATTTGGTAGTGGTTAATTCTCAGCCTTTGATCAGCTGTGAATGAACTAGGAAATGAGCCGTAAACAAGTTCCACATGGCCCTTGTTATGACTGCATGGAGAATTTGATGATATCACAAGTCACAAGCAGCCATTCACACATGGACCTTCTTCTGCCATCTTTATTGAAGAAATTACGGTTATTCCTTGTTTAAACAATTGGGTGTTATTTTCTTCATTAGAAAATTTGTGAATGTGTGTGTTCACAGACAGAGCAGTCATTCACATCACTGGCCTGAGTCAAGGGTGAGACTCTCTGTGGTCAAAGTTTGATTGTCTGTCGGTAAACAATTTAGATCATCAGCTGCATGTCATTCATTGTAAACAAAATCCATATCCTGGCTTAGAGAGCCATGCCAATCCTTATGATCCACACTCCTCTTAATTTAATATTATTCTAATAAACTTGTATAATTATTTTTGTCACTTTCAGTTCAATATTGGAGAAGTTGCAAAATTCAAAGTGTACAAATCTGCCCAAGCTTCTGCCAACTTGATTGCCTTTTACCAGGTAAAGTATCATGTGAAACAGTAGTGAAAGTGAAGTTTTAAATGTAAGACCAATAAAAATATAGGGTATCACATACAACACTAATAAAAAGTGGGATATTGCATGTAACACTAATAAAACATAGGGTATCACATACAACACTAATAGAAAGTGGGGTGTTGCATGTAACACTAATAGAAGGTAGGGAATTATGTGTAACACAAATAAACAAGAAGCCCATGGGCCACATCACTCACCTGAGTCACCTTGGCCCTGCCATTGTTCAGTTGTTGTGATTTTTTAAAGATTTTTGTATTAATCTTTATTCCCATGAAAATTTTTGACCTCCCATTTGGTCCCAACCTAGCCTCAAAAGATTACAACAAAAATTCACATAACACAGAAATGCATCAACATGAATATTACTAACATGATCATACTGTTCAGATAATACCAAGGTCACAAAGTCAAAGATCATGGTATAATATGAAAGACTTTGCCATAAGAAATCTATATACAAAATATGAAAGCTTTATTGAATGGGTCAGATTTTTATTACAATAAGTCAAACTTCTAGGTCAAGGTCACAAGATCAAACACCAAAGAATATTAAGGTATTCCTATAAAGAATATCAAGGTATTCTTATAAAGAATCTATACACAAAAAGTAAAAGCTTACCTTGACTAGTTCAGGAGATATTGATTAGGTCAGGTTTTTAAACAAAGTGTTTCAAGGTTACAAGATCAAACACAATCATATCACAGGGTCTTGTTTTAAAGAATCTATGGAAATAATATGAAAGACCTACCTTGAATAGTTCTGAAGATATATAACAGGTTATGTTTCTTAAAAGTAGGCCAAATTTCAAGGTCATAAGGTGAAAGGTCATAGTATGAAATAAAGGTCCTTCCATAAAAAAATCTATACACAGAATATAAAAAATCTACCTTAAACTGTTCAGGAGATATATAATAGATCAGAGATTTAAAAACTATGTCCAACTCCACGATCAAGGCCAAACTTCACAAAATTGTCATAAAGAACCTATATACAAAATACAAAAGCCCTGCCTTAAATGGTTCAGGAAATACTTTAAGAGGTCAGGGGGGTTTCTATAAAATAGGTCAAAATACCAAACACCATTGTGTACAAGGTCTTGCCACAAAGAATCTATAAACAAAATATGACAGCCCCACCTAAAATAGTTCTAGATATATTTAATAGGTTATGTTTTCTTAAAAGTAGGTCAAACTCCAAGATGAAGGTCACAAGGTCAAAGATATGTAACTTGCAAAGGTCATGATATGAAATGAAAAGTCTTGCCATAAGTAATATATATACAAGATGTGAAAGATCAACCTTGAATAGGTCAGGACATATACAGACTCTGAAGTGTACTGCTACACCACTTGCATGGAATGAAACAAAACGATTCTTGCACAGAATGCTGAACAGTTTGTACGGAACGCTGAACAGTCTGCATGGAACGAAACGATTCTTGCACAGACTCTGAACGGTTTGTACAAAGCGCTTCCAATTTCTTGAATGATCTGCAGGGTTTGCACGAAATGGTAGGTGGGGCTTGCATGCTTTGTGAATGGTTGATATGAAATGGTAGGCGTGGCCTGCATGCTTTCGATATTCTGATCTTTACAGTTCCATTAATCCATGAAAAAAAATAAAAATAATAAACTTTGGGAAAATGGTAAAGGTAAAAAAAAAATGTCCTTTTTAAAATGAATATCATACCTGCTCAACATGGTACTGTTTTTGTTTTGACAATTTTTTTTCTGGGTGAAACTCGGCATTATAATGTTTCACTCAGAGACACAGCCTTCATTCACGCTGTTCACCTCTTTAAAAGCAAAAAAATCTATCTCAAGAAAATTACTATAGAAGAAGAAAATTGTAGAAAAATTTGACACTTAAAATATGTACACATTGAATTATTTTGAAACAGACGATTAAAATTCACACTGTGCCTCATATGTCATCATTCACATTCACATGTTGTGAGATGTGTTAGCGCTACGACATGGCTGCTCCACCTCTGAGTGTTTAACTTGATTTCTCTTTAATTACGAAAACTTCAGTTTTAAGATTTGTCTAGTTTTTACTGTGTGAGTTGTTTGATACAATGACGTGTGTATTTTATGTAATAAAAAAACCAAAAAAAAACCCTGCATTTTATTAATATTTTAGTCAATAATTTTGGGTACCGTGCTCACTGATGCGTGACTTTACCACCCCTTTTCCTTGTAAGAATTAATTTCATTTTGTTTCTTACTGTTTTATCAAGCCATTCTATGAAATTTTGTATTAGGTATTTAGATGTTGTATGACTTGATTTCATTCTGTGTTATATTGTATTATTAAGTCACCCTGAAAATATGTTATGAAAGATTGAATGGCCTACCCTTGATAGGTCATGCTAAAAGTTCTCACATTAGAAGAGGAACAAAAGCTGGACTCAGGTTTATTAGACATCAAAACAGTTGTGTTGACATCTGGACTATCACCAAAACCTGGTTACATGAAGGAGATGATTGTCATATAAACGACCTCTGTCCCGCTGGATACAAATACATTGGTGTTCCAAGACCAACATCCAAAGGAAATAGAGGAGGAGGGGTTGGCTTTGAAATCAGGGCCAATATTGACATCATATGTGTCCCTCAACCAGATTTCAAAACATTTGAAATTTGCATGATCAGGCTAAATGGCAGTCATCCTGTCACCCTGGTTCTTGTGTATCGTCCTCCTCCCTCGCGACAAAATTGTCTCACAATTACTCAATTTCTCAATGAATGGAAACAGTTCTTGTCACACTTATGCACCATTACTCCATCCCAACTGTGCATCCTTGGTGATATGAACATCCACTATGACAACCTCGACCAAGCACCATACAAATGAAAAATATAATGGCTGCCTTGGACTTCAAATAACATGTTGATGTCCCAACTCACAAAGCTGGACATACTTTCGATCTAGTATTTACGAGAGATGACACTTTGTACCCACTAGTAAACTCAATTTCCGTGACCGATCTAGGAATATCAGATCATTATGCTGTTACATGCGAGCTCCATACCTGCCCACGACACCTGGCAAACAAAACTTGACTAGCAAGGCCTTTGAAGTGCATCTCTGTGGAAATAATAGCAGAAGAACTAGAGGAATCGCTGTCTTCCATCTTGGAGAGAAGCAATCTCAACGATTTGCTATTAGATCTCGACTCTAGAACTATAGATGTTGTAGACAACATAGCACCCCTTTGAACAATCACCATCAAAGGCGATTCCTTGAAACCATGGTACAATGACTCAATCCATAAAGCTAGACAACGTAGAAGACAGTTGGAGCGTAAGATCAAGAGCTCTGGCCTGGAGGTACATCGACAGATGCTTGTGGAGCAAACTCGAGTCGTGGTGCATATGATCAGCAATGCCAAGTCCCGCTATTACCATGGAAAGCTTACCACAGCTGATAGTAGAGAGACTTTCAGAGTTGTCAGCAGTTTAATGAATTATAATGTAGGAACTCCCCTACCATCAGCAACCAATGACAAGAACCCTGCCAATAAGTTCGTGCAGTTATTTCACAACAAAGTTCAGAAGATCAGACAGGGTCTTGATAGTTCAGATCCCCTTGAAAATACAGCTTCTCCAGAAAGGGACAACACAGTGCCTGATTCAGTCTTACCTAAATGGTCGCACCCAAGCAGTAAAGATCAACACCAGCGTATCCTCAGATGTGCCATTGACTACAGGAGTGGCACAAGGGTCTATTCTTGGCCCTCTCCTCTTCTTGGTATACCTTCTCCCACTCAAAAGACTCATAAACCAGTATGCCATAAGCCACCATGGGTTTGCAGATGACACTCAACTTTACAGCCAGTTGAGCATAAAAGACACAGCCATGCACAACTCTCAAGTCAACACCATGGAGGCGTGCATAGCAAGTGTCGGAAACTGGATGACTGTAAACAAACTTAAACTGAATGATTCCAAAACTGAGATAATAGTGATTGCTAGCACCCACAACCAGTGCCGTCTAAATGATATCTGACTTAAGATAGGTGAGGCGATAGTGACACTGGGTCTGATGTAAAAAAAACCTTGGCGCTGTCCTAGACACCACCTTATCAATGGAGAAACAAGTCAGATCTGTGGTGAGAAAGATGTACTACAACATCAGGAGAATCTCGAAAGTCAAACACCATCTGACTCAAGAAGCTTGTGCAAATGCCATCAATGCAACAGTCATCTCTCATCTTGACATCCACAATGCCCTTCTCCTTGGCAAACAGACCGACCCATACATTAGTTACAAGTGGCTCAGAACAATGCGGCACGATGTCTCACAGGAACAAGCTACAGACAACATATAATAACAGTTTGCATGGAACGCTGAATGATTTGCACGGAATGAAACGAAACACTTTGTAGTAGCACGCTTCAGGGTCTGTAGTATTGATCAGATTTTTATTAAAAGTAAATCAAACTTTAAGGTCAAGGTCACAAGATCATAACACCACTGCATCAGATGAACGTCTTTTTATAAAAAAAAAAAAAAAAGTATATACAAAATATGAAAACCTTAGCCAAAATAGTTCAGGAGATATTTTAAAGATTTTTCCTATAAATCAGAATATAACACTTTGATCCCCTATTGTGGCACCACCCTACCCATAAGGACTTTAAATTGTGTAAACTGGGTCTTCTCTATATTAGGAAGTATTCATGTAAGTTTTATCTTTTCTTGCCCAGTGGTTCTTGTGAAGATTTTTAAAGATTTTCCCTACATATTCACATGTAATACTTTGATTCCCTATTGTGGCCCCACCCTACCCCTAGGGGCCATGATTTTAACAAATTTGATTCTGCACTATGTCAGGAAGCTGCCATTTAAATTTGAATTTTTCTGGAATAGTGCTTCTTAAGAAAAAGATTTTTAAAGATTTTCCCAATATATTCACATGTATAACTTTGATCCCCTTTTGTGGCCACACCCTACTCCTGGGTGCCATGATTTTAACAAATTTGAATCTGCACTATGTCGGGAAGCATTCATTAAATTTTAACTTTTCTGGCATAGTGGCTCTTGGAAGATTTTAAAGATTTTCCTTATATAGTTGCATGTAAAACCCAATTGTGGTCCCATCCTACCCTTGAGGGCCATGATTTTATCAAACTTCTTCTTGAGAAGAAGATTTTTAAGTGACTCCCACCCAAATTTTGCATTTTCGTGATTATCTCCCCTTTGAAGGTGGCATGGCCCTTCATTTGAACAAACTTGGAATCCCCTTTACCCAAGGATGATTTTTATTAAGTTTAATTGAAATTGGTCCAGTGGTTCTGGAGAAAACAAAAATGTGTTTACGATCACGATGCTAACAACAGACAATGGAAAATTTTGATCAGAAAAGCTCACTTATGCCTTCAGCTCAGGTGAGCTAAAATGGGGTATTACATATAAAAGGAATATAAAGTGGGACATCACATATAACAAAAGTGGAATATTGCATATTACACTAATAAATGTTGGGTTCACATGCAGTGCTAATAAAAAGTGTGGGATTGCATTTAATGCTAATAAATAGTTGGGTGTCACATGTGATACAAGTGAAAAGTGTGGTATCACATGTAGTATTAGTGAAAATGGGGAACCAAATGTAACATGAGTAAGATATATATCACCATGTGACAGATTGTATATCACATGTTACAAAATCAGGAGAGAACCTGTAGAGAAATGTTCCAAAAACCATGACAATTCTGACATGCATTTATCCAAAGTTTTCTACATTTAGTTATCTTAAAATGTTCATTCTTCATTTGTAAGATGTTCATTTGTACAAATTGTTTTTTCTGAGTAGGTTTTCAGTAAAGGGCTGTCCCTGGCCAGTGGTGTGGTAGCCTTTGGACAAGATAATACTGCCACCCTCTCCGTGACAACTACACGAGCGATGTCTCCCATGGCAACAGTGATAGTGTATGCTGTATCCAATGGTTACATGATAACATCGATGCAGAAAATCAAAATTAACCTCAACCTAAATTCCCAGGTAAGTGGAAAGTTGGAGCAATTATGAGAATCACTAATGGCCTAGGAACTACTAGGGGAACATGTTGATATTTCGGAAAGTTCTCTATATATTTCAGAAATACTCATCAGCTAACCACTCAACACGGGCATGTTGTATATTGGTTGGTTCCACGAACATTCTAGATTGTGTTCTTAGGTTTCATAAGATTTTTTCCTGTTATTCGTGCCATATATTAACACTTAAACAAAGTCAGGCAGAAGGTTATAACTTTGGACAGTGGTGTGATTATTTCAGACACATGGTGTTACAACTTTGGACAGTTAGTAAATACAGTTGTTGCCTTTTATTTTGTGCTTCAATGGCATTTTATGCTTTCATTTCTGCACACTAGAAGTTTATTTATTTATTGTAGTGGTTTTGATTTTGTTTACAATCTTTCAATTATATCCATAACTTTTACAAGAAAAATAGGTCTCATCAGGACTTGATTTTGCTGATCAAACAAAATGGATGTCAGCACCTCTCAAAGCAATGTTAGTGAAGGTCATTTATATAAATCAACCAGTCAGAGCTTAGTTACACATGTGCATATAATTATATGTTTTCCATTTTGTAAATATATCAAGTTTGGAAATAAGTTTGAATTTAGAACAAACAACAATAGAAACGCAAGATATAATGCTTTTTTATTGGCTGTCCAAAATATTGCCATCCAAAATATCAACCTTTCCCCAATTGATCAACTGTTGCTGCCTATCTGATTCAAATGAATAGGAATGTATCAATCAGACCTAGTGTATGTTAATTCTCAAATTTTAATGTTGGAATCAAGATTACATTGAATGCTATTAAGGATAGAATCAGTGTAGTGCAACAACTTAGCTAATTCAAGAAACATGATGAAGCAGCTAGTCAACACCTGGATCTCTGCTGCTGTATCACAGTCTACGTCATTCAGAGACTTTATTATTATCAGTTCAGTAATTGTATGGTGTTTCTTTTCATCATCTGATTCAGCACTATCAATTAGTAATTTTGGGTTCGTGGAAGGCAATTAGGTTATGAATATTAGTTATTTTTTTCATGTGTAAATATGAAATACATATGCACACCAGCCAAAAGTTATCAGCACAGTCACAGTAATTTCTTTAGACATATCTAATTTTATGTCAGATTAAGTTTTATTTTTGTTTCTAGGAGAAAACAACGAAAATTTAAGTCAAACACAAATTTTTAATTTCAGAAAATATTTCTTTTATTTTGATGTCAGAAATATCTTATGTCACTATTATATGTCATCTATTTATAAATCATAAATAATTTTGTTAGTACCATAATCGTCACCATTGTATTCCTTATGAGTAGATGTACCTACCCTTAGTTGTGTAAATATATAGTTAATCAACTCGTTAACAAAAATAGACAGATGAATTTAAAAAGTTAAGTGTTATTAAGAATGATTACTATCAAAACAGTACAGTTCATCTTAAGATAATAAGTATTAATATTAATAGGACAAAGTGCAAATAGAGCTAACCACTCATGCAGACAACATGTATAATATGCCACTGAGACGAAACCCATCTGTATGTCACATTTAATGTCATTTCTAATATACCAGTGCTATCAGTATTCATGCCCTTCTGCAGACAATCCAACACCTGAGCAACATACGACACCATGAATTGTTTTTTGCAATAGATTTTGATTTACTGCACGGTCCCATAGGTAATGTTCTTCCATTCAGCTTGGAAGGGGGATTAAATATTGTTTGAATATGGTTAGTTTGTAGCAGTTCAAGAAAATTCTTGACCTGATGTGCCCTGTCAACATTGAGCAAGGTGAGGACACAAGGCTAATTCTACAAGTACATTCAATTTCTTTACGAATTGTATGGACCTACAGAATACAATAATAACACATTCAACATTCTAATGACTTGAATGCAACAATTTAATGACCAAGCTTACACAGATCATTGAGTAATGATTTGTCATTAATTGTAGTTTGATTTATCATAAACTAACTATTATTTTTCATCATGCAAGAAATATTCAACAGTGTTTGAATATTTATTAAATGTATATCTCATAAGAAATATACATACAATTATGCAAAGTGCATGTGCAGGTACATACATGTATAGATGTTTCACCTTTCTAATGACATTGCAGCATCTGATTTGTTTACTTGTTCTGGGAAGTGTTCACAAAACGCCATATAGCTTTTAATGTACTGTACAACCAATGTGGATCCTTTATTTACCACATTCCCATGACAGAAAGTTAATCCTTTCCACATTACACAGTCATGTTTTTCATAATGGAGCTTAGTGGAGCCACATTTGTACCGTGGCAGGGTAAACTACCTGTATTTTACAATTTAAAGCAAGACTGAATTCTGTATCTTGCCTCCAATGATGGTTACTTTCAATGGATAGAGTTGATTGAAAAGTACAGTTTAAATCTTGTTAATTTGTGAATTAAATTTTAACCAGTGTTTCAGAACAAATATATGCATGTATTTTTATTTTAAAACCCATTTTGCTTCAGAGATCAAGGTAGTGTGAATTAGGTTTCCAATTGTCAGTGATGATCACGAATTGCATGTGCTGGAATTTAGTGATCAGCAATCAGAAGTTTAAAAAGTCAATCTGTGTAAACATCTTTTTATTAGAAATTAATATGAAACTGGAGTTTTGAAATATTAAATAACATGTCAAAAAAGAGATCTATACCTTGAAAGTTTCGTCTTTCCTGATTGCAATTTATAGTGTCATTTTCTAGTCAGCTGGGATCAAACATCCAAATTGTATATTAATGGACATGTGTCTTTCTTTTACATACATTTCATGTAATTGAATTTTAAAATAAAATAATTAATTGCATCAACCTTTAAAAAAAACACCATTTTGCATATGATAGTATTTAATGAATGATTAAAATAGGTCTAAAACCCTAATTCTAAAACTTAATATTTTATATTATATTTAATATACTGAAAGGAAAAAGAAACGCATATATTTTTTTGTTAGGTAACAAAATTAACATTTATGCTTCAATACGTTTTTTTTTTCTTATACATATTTGATATCACCTGAACTTAAAAACAAACCAAAAAATTGAAGACAAAAAACAAGTTTATTAGGATAAATTTATAAGCAAAGTTGCTATGGTTTCAAATGAAAATTAAAAATTAATAACGGGTGTGTCCTCCACGGGCTAACGTTGCTGCGCGTATTCTTTTGTGCATGGACAAGACAAGGGTGTTGATTTTTCGTTGTGGAAGCCTGTCCCATTCTTCAATGATGGCGTCAGTTAGCTGCTGAAGATTCTGAGGGGCTTGCGGACGACGGCGAATCCGCCTATCAATTTCATCCCAGAGATGCTCTATGGGTGATAAATCCGGGCTGTATGGCGGCCACTCAAGGGGATCAACGTGTTGAGCCTGCAGATAATCACGGCAGATGCGTGCGACATGCGGCCGAGCGTTATCCTGCTGTAGCGTCAGTTGATGCTGCTGAACGTAAGGTGCGACTGTAGACAGGATGCGGTCGCGGTACTGCACTGCATTCAGATTACCGTTTATGATGATTAAGGGCATCTTATGGCCATACGCAATGCCTCCCCACACCATGACTGACCCCCCACCAAAGCGGTCTCTCTCTACTACGCATGCGTCAGCGTAGCGTTCTCCACGGCGTCTGTACACGCGTTTACGCCCATCTGCCCGTTGTAAAGTGAACCGTGATTCGTCCGTGAAGAGGACCTTTCTCCACTGCCGCATACTGAAGCGATAGGGTCCAAATCGCTGCAAACAATTAAGGCGCACCCCCCTTCTTCTGTCAGTAAGGGGGAGACCTACGTAGGGTCTCCTGGCTCTGATGCCGAAATGCCGCAACTGATTTCTTATGGTTTTTTCACTAATTCTTCTTGGGAAAGAATTTGCAGATTGCACTGCCGTTCTGCTCCTGTCTCTCAAGTGCGCGAGTCGGATGGCGCGATCCTCCCGCGGCGTTGTTGCACGAGGCCTACCGCTACGTGGACAGTCGGTAACATTTCCTGTATCTCGAACACGTTTGCACAGTCGAGATATTGTTGACTGAGATACTCCTAAACGCCTGGCAATCTCAGAATGCGATACCCCATCAATTAACCATGCTAAAGCTCGGCCTCTGTCGTTATTTCCTAGGCGTGGCATGTTAACGCGTGAAAAATTTTGAAATCAAAACTGCAAAAACAGCATGTCTCTCGATAGTCTATGGATATTCCCAGCTCGTGCTCACTTTTTCGGCGTGTGTTCGAATGACACTCAATTTCATGAAAAAACGTGAAGAAAGAAATCAATACAAAAGAAGCTACGGAGGACTGAATTTTGAGGCTAGCTAGAATATAGAGACCCCTTTCAACTAAAAACTTATGAGTTTTAAATATACATTTGCATTATTAATTTATAACTATAAAAATTCTATATATGCGTTTCTTTTTCCTTTCAGTATATATAATTGCATCAATCTTTTGAAAAAAAAAACCCTTCTTGCATATAATAGTATTTAATGAATGATTAAAATAGGTCTAAAACCCTAATTCTAAAACTTAATATTTTATATTATTATTTTGTTGCTATTTGTTGTGTGGCAAGTTATGATAAGAAAAAAAAAACCAAATACTTAATTTTAATTTTGGGCATTGAAATGCATATATTATAATATTGTTTTATTCATTGGAAAGCAAAATTTCCTTGGCAAATACATTAAATTGGGACTGTAATTGATGGGGCTTAATGTGTCTTTGTTTGATATATATATTTCTTTTTATTAAATCTTGAATATTTTGAAACAAGATAATTGATCTAAACAAAAAATCAGTTTTCAGTAAAACATACATGCCAACTTTTAAAAATCCTCATGGAGAATTTAGCGCATGACAACCTTTTTCAAATATAAATCTAATTATTGTACATGTATCGTATATTAACAACATCAAGTGTGTTTTATTCTCCATAACTTTTAACTTCAACAAAACTCAAAAAACACTTTGAAAGATATGGATAATTATTTTATTAAAATCGTCACCTATTCAGCTGGATGTTTATAAAAATAAAACTAATATACCCTCCCACTCTCTCCCATCCCCCACCCCCCTCCCAAAAGTTACATACATGTATTATTAATACTCGAAAGTTCCATCCTTTTAAACCATAATATGACTGGACTAGATGTGATTTTTTTTTTTAATGTTTGCTGTCTGTAAGCATGGCCTTGTACAGTCTGGTAGAACAATCTGCAACCAGAAAAGGATTGTTCT